>NQII01008698.1:17838-59140 GCA_002778355.1 Clitarchus hookeri
CATATTCCTCCAGAGACTAGTTGGCCCAAACCGATACTCCATATTTGAGCAGATTTGTAATTTCGCGGGAAAATTTATGCGTATTACGTGCACGCGTGATAATATCCTGCAACCTGGTGGAATTAAATATCTGAACTTACCAGTCAGAATGCTAATAGACGAGGAGTGAGAGAGCGATCTGTCACTTCGGGTATCATATGACGAAGGTCGACATTTTCCCCATTATATACTTTCCCCACGCCAGCGCGCTCTGGCGGACAACGCTGAAAACAAGAGCGGTAGTGGAAAGGAATTAAGCGACGGTGGATAACTGGTCGGACTAAAGTGGTGGGGTGAGAGGTAACATAAAAAATAATCAATTTCAATAGCAATTTAATTAGCATTAAAACGAAAAATGATTTTAATCGGTCGTAATTAAAGTTATTAATAAAAAAAATGATCGATTTTATAAATTATGCATGTAGGTATACCGCAGATTTGAAAAATAATTTTTAAATAGGTTTAAAAATTACAGGCTTTTTATGTCTCTGAAACAAATGTGAGTTCCGACAGCTTACTGTACAGGTAAATCGTCAGAATGAGTGGGTTCCGACGCTCGCTTGGCAGTGACGTGGCGAAATCAACGCTACCTATTTGTTGAAAATAGAATCCAATATGGAGAGCGTCGACAGCACCACTTATACTTTAAAAACATAAATAAATATGGCTGCCGCCTGGTGGCTAAATAGGCAGGTCCTATATTGAAGAAATCGGTAATTCATACACTAGCGCCACCTAGGTCTTGAAAATATAAACAATAGACAAACGAAAAAACCAGCAAGATGGTTGCATACGACGGAATGAGCAAAGGCGATGGGAGTTTCAGTGAGGGGGGAAGGGGTGTTCGAACGAATGCGAGTAATTCGTGGTGGGGGTGAGTAATTAACCAAAGAGAATCATTGGTGTAGGTGGGGCGAACTTGAATAATTGGTCGAACGAAGGTGAGTAATAAGCCGTTGAGAATCGTTGGTGGGGGTGTGTAATTAGCCAATAGGAATCATTGGAGAGAATTGAACGAAGCTGAGTAATTGGTCAAGCGAACGCATCTAATTGGTCGAACGAATGTGAGTAATTAGCCAACGGGAATCATTGGTGGGGGTGAGTAATTAACTAATGAGAATAATGGGTGGTGGTAGAGGGGGTGGGGTAATTGGGCAATTAAATATATTGTAAAGGGGTGGGCGAATGTGACTAATTGGTCAAATGAAGGTGAGTAATAAGTAGAGACGGGAAAAATTCGCGAGTTCAATGACCTGCAGGCTAGACTCTAAAGTCTTATGTACAAATATGCCGATATTAAATGCACATTGGTTGTCTGCTGTCACAGTGGAAGGCGGCGATTGGACCAGCGTTCTCCAGGAGGTGTCAAACACCGTATGCACCAATAGCTGAAGTTATATCAACACACGTGTTTTGAATTATAGCATGTCTCAAAATGAATTAACGAATTTTTCAGGTCTCTAGTAATAAGAGAATGAGAAACATAAGTAGTCAATCAGCGAAAGGGATCGCCCATATCAAAGGAACTGCCACGCAATTTCGCTTAACTTATTTCTTATTTACTGTGGGGCCACGGTGGTGTAGTGGTTAGACTACTTGTCTCCCACCTAGGCGAACCGAGTTTGATTTCCGGTGGGGTCACTCCCGAATTTTCACCTGTGGGAATCGTGCAGGACGAAGCCGCTAGTCAGCGGGTTTTCTCGGGGATCTCCCGGTTTCCCCCACCCCTTAGTTTCGGAGCTGCTCCATACACACCTCGTTTCACCTTCGTCGGCTCTCAAGACCTCGATATTAAGAGCCTCCCAAATCTCTAATCTCTTCACTCACTCTCTCACTGAATTATTTACTGTGTCTTTGCGCTCCACGGAAGTGGCATACCCCGCGTTTAAAATCTTTCGACAGCTTACAAAACCAAAATTACATATTTTTTTTTTTTTTTTTTTTTTCGTGATGGCCTGGAAACATTTCACGAACACCTTCACATGGTTCTAGAAAGAAAACACCAACCCCTTTCCGAGAATCCGTTTTGTCACAGATTTAAAACTTAGTGGTGGATGGAAAACACTCAGGACCGCGACGACAAATTTGCGAAAATGGAAATTACCGTTCCGCCCCTTTGAATACGCGCTACGGGTAGGGTTTGAGGAAGTGTAGGGGGTGAAAAAAAAAAAGGGAAAAAGGGGGTAGGTGTGGAGTGGCCTAAAAGAGAAAGCAGGCAAAAAAAATTATCTTACGCAGTGTATGTAATTCATTCGCAGTCACTATCACCACCACCACCGCCACTCTTTCCTCCCCCCCCCCGCATAGTCTGGCACGGACGTAAAACAAACAGAATCTTCCGCCGGTGTGCAGAAGCGAACATTTGCAATTTCTTTTTAATGGAGTCGGGAGGGTAGAGAGAAAAAAAATATGGAAAATAAAAGGTGTGTCCTCCTGTTCGGGAGATGGGCCGAGGAGGGAAAGTAAAATGGCGAAGCGGCGGGGAAAGGGGGTGTAAAAATCTGCTTTTTGAAATGCTAATGCAAAACTTTCGTAAAGTAAACGACCGGGATCCTTTATAAAAATATCACCACCCGGGTAACAGTTCAGTTCGCTTTCCCCTAACCTGGCCTTCGAGTACTGCCTTGCGCTGGTCGCAGCGCTGATCGCATGACGAATATCTGGCTTGGAACAGGAATCTCTTTAAACTGTTCTTCGCTCCAACCTAAGTCTTGCTTTGTTAACTATTTATATTTTTTAATGTGCTTCCGCTTTGTGACCATAGTCACTCCTGATGAGATTAGGGCGGCTCTTAACATCGAGGTCTTGAGAGCCGATGAGGGTGAAGCGCAGAGAGTATGCAGCAGCGCCGGAATTCAAGGGCGAGGGAAGCGGCATCGTCCGGCACGATTCCCACGTGCGAAAATGCGGGAGCGATCCTGCCGGGCATTGAACCCGGTTCACCTTGGTAGGAGGCGAGTATTCTAACCACTACACCACCGTGGCCCCTCGCTCTTAGTAGGTCCGCCTACCTGACGCTTGAAATGCGTTGCAGAGAGTTTAAAATGCGCGTTTTTCCTCGAAACAATTAAACTTACGTCCAGTTTGCTGATCTACGAAAATAACCTACTATTCAGATGAAACCTGTCGAGTGCTTTCCAGACGTCACGCACATTAGACATACGATATGTAGAATCAGTACAGCATAGCTAAAAACGGCTTTTTCAAAGCGTTGTATCACAAAATATACGCGTCAGATATATACAAAAATTCTCAAGGGCCCTGCATTGAACCTTGCCACAGACTTTCCACCAATAAAATTATAGGGTCGCCTGTTTAAAGTCCCCTTAGTTAAACGCAGCACGACCACCAGAATACTACTACACGCTAGTTGAGAACTTCTCGGCCTCAAACGTGTAAAATAGCGCCATGTTGAATTTTCCATGTATGTGACATAAGTTGTTTTTCCACTATAAAACTAAATATTTTTTTTATTATAACACGTTTACATTCTACAAATGCTTTCATATGTAGTCGTAGAGTTTATCCACGCGTTATTTGGTAGGTGTGATAAGGCAAGAACCTATTGAGGAGACATGCTGTAAGACATTCCAATTAAAAATTCACTTCGTCTGCAGGAAAGAGGGGACACAGGTTGAGAAAATGCTTCCAGGCTCGCAGGATAAGTATTCTCCAGGGAACTTTCAATAGAGAGACTGCTACTAAAGTACCGCACGAACCACGTGGAGTACACTTTTCCCGTGTATTGTTACGTCATGGAACTGTATCGTTATCTCATGACGTTTTGTGCATAAATGTTTTAAAAAAATGCAGTGCTGCGGAATGGATGGAGAAATAGTACAAGTTCATGTTTTACCCAACACGTCTGCTCCACGGAATTACCAGCCTAGTGCTCATGGTGTGAGTCATCCCGGAGGTTCGTCATAGACTTCAGATGACGTAAACTGATTTTTCCCTTTCGAGCACTCCCCAACACTGTTTCACCTATCGTTACCACAATTGTAAAATTAGCGAAGTCAAACATGTTATTTAATTTGTTTTTCCAACAGATTCGTGTTTAATAGGAAAATATATTTTGCGTAGTTTGGATATGATTCAGCCGCATTAAAAGGCGATCTGGAGAAGTGCACTTCGATGTCGAAGCACGTGTTTGTATTAACAGCGTTCTGACATCGAATCCAAAACACGTTGTTTTGACAGCGAAATCGGCAAAGAAGTAGTCCAATGTTGGAAAATGGGTATTTGTTTCTGTGCAGCTGGAATGCGTATTCTACCCACATACCCTCTACTTGTTGAGTGCAAACCATTGCCACACGAGCGAGAACTGCTGTTGAGAACCGCAAAGAGGGTTCGTCACAGCTGCTAAAATTGTACACCGTAGACTCCTGCAGTTTTCACGGTGGCATGTACAACACGTCCTGCTGGAAAATTTTCAAACGGCCAAGCAAAAAATTTTTATTTAACAATTATTATGAGAATAATAATGTACCTTTTAGTGTTATAATTATTTTCATGTGAAATAAAAACAACTTTTATAAAAAAAAAATCTACATGTTTTTCTACAAAAGCCAAGTTTGAAAATTTTTTTATTTGGCTTAGTTAGAAATATTTTGAAAATGTTAATACAATTTTTCCCCACTTTATCCTCCAGCATTGTTGCTGAAATTAAAAAAAAAAAATTGTTACACGTTGCTGGTCCGCATCGCTTCCATTGCCCCGTCCGGCTCAACCGAGAGGAGTGTGTGAGGACCAAGTGTGCGATAACCGGAGGATCTAGCGGGTATTCACAAAGGCGTGCCGCCGCGATAAGCCTATTGTGACTTGTGCGCTCCTGACCTTCAGCGGATTGAATTTCTGGGGTAATATTTGAAAGAATTTTCTCGTCATTGCCCTAGCCTCTCTCAGCGATACTCGGGGTGCGGGGAATTTTCTAGATCGGGCCAGTGAGATTACTTAAGCCCTGACGGGCCTGCAAGCCACAGTTTAGAGCCTGAAGGATTGTGAGTCCATAAGAGCCAGGCGTGCGAAGACAGCGAAGCGTCAAGCCAGCAGAGCGTCAAGTGACGGCGAGTGTGACCAGCGAGAGTAAAGTTTTACGGAGGTTCAATTTAACGAAAAATAAGATACATTTGTGGTAACAGAATAACAAATCGCTTGTGATACAAGACATATTTAGGAAACGACCAAACACGTCATACATGGGGTGTTTTTCCAAAGTTTGTGGCGCCCTTTGGCGGATACTGCAGACTGCGTTTTCACCCGCAGTATGCCAAAAAGTCCACGACATCACTGCCAACCCCAACAGTTACAGTTTAACTTCACTTTACCAAAAATAGCCATAATCAATAAAAATGCGCAGACTGATTCGTGTAGGGAGAAAACATTCAAATATACCTCGTTCGTAAAAAAAATAGTCTCATATATTTTTAACCTTTTCGTACAAGAGTTGCAAGGACCATAAAACATTATTACCGTATCAAAAATATTACCTACACATTTAAAATTTACAAACACGCTTTGCACTAAGTCTACGTAGTGATTACCGGAACCCCATTTAAAATGCAATAAATATTATGCATATCTCTCTTTAAAATAACTTTATCAAAATATTTACAACTGAGTTCTAAAACCTCATGCATCGTTACATTTAAAGATGCTTCATTTAAACTAACCAATGGATGAAGGCCGTTACTTTAACATAACATACTAAGCTTTACATATCTTCGGCAAACACCACTGGAGCTGACGATCCTGGGGGAGGCAGCCATCGTTCTTTCCCACCCAGGCATTTTCAGCTCTATTTATACAAAAAAATCTATATAAATGAAACCTATCGATATAATGAAAGAACTAACAATTTTAATTTATTTTACATTTGCGGTCGTACTGACTAATGATGATAATTACAGAATTAATATAGAGCGCGCCTCTGCGCTAGAGTTCGTAAATCAGGAAAATTAGCAGCGCTGCACGTCGTCGTTGTCGGGAACCACAAATGTCATATGACGTCATAAGCACCCCAGCGCTAGCACACACCACGGCCATTCCAGCAAGCAGAAACAGTCATCAGTTGAAGCAAATCACCTGGTTGAGGCAACACGTAAACGGGCGCAAGTTTCCGCGTTGAATCGGGCCATACTACAAGTCGTTATCATCTTCGGGCCAGTGTTCACCGTAGCGAACCGCCCATCTACTACGTTGATTTCTCTCAACTATGAAACGCCAATAAGGTAGGCGTAGCAGCTTCAATATTTTACGTATCCCATCGTAAAATAAATGTCGATGTCAGGCAAGGATAGCCAGACGAAACATTTTCCAGGAGGTTTAAATTCGGTTGAAAATGTTGCATGAGACAAACGTCTCTCATCCTTTCCTCCTAACTGGAAAACTTCTTTGAAGCACTTCAATTTCAGAGGTCCAGCAGGTCCCACCGAGATGGCCAGTCTCGACAGCATCTCCGAACTCCAGAAGCTCAGTATCAGCAGTTCCCAGCATCAAGCCGCATCCAGCAGCACCCATCTCGCCGACAGGCATGCAAAACATGCACCCATCATGACAACCTCCTCATCCAACGAGTACAAACCAAACGAAAGATGAAAACCTACTTCCAGGGCCCTATCTTTTAGCGTTTTAATGTGACAATGCATGCAATTTTTACAAATCTGGTACAAAATTCAACTTGCCTCATCAGGCAATACAACATTTTAAAAGGGAAATACTTAAATCTACATGAAGATGAAATATGCACTCTAATGAGATTAGCATGATGGAGAAAC
This sequence comes from Clitarchus hookeri, assembly GCA_002778355.1. Lineage (NCBI taxonomy): Eukaryota > Metazoa > Arthropoda > Insecta > Phasmatodea > Phasmatidae > Clitarchus > Clitarchus hookeri. The sequence goes on from NQII01008698.1 coordinate 24,654, forward strand.
GACAGCTGTCTCTCCCATGAGCCGAAAGACAGAACTTTCTTGCTAACAAATGGCTTCAACTGTGTGACATGGGGTTTATTTCTTTTTCCTGGGTTATTTTCATCCTCTAATATAACTGTTACTTCAGTCAAAAACAGCCTTATCACATACGGACCCCCTACATATTTAGGCGCAAGCTTTGCGCTAAAATTATCCACCTTGGAACTCAAAGAATGAGATTCTAACGAAACCTTTCCCCCTGCCTTCAACTGTAGCTGTCATATATTTTTATTATATCTATTTACCAATATCTTGTGATATTTCTGCAAATTCACAGTTGCTTCCTGCCAAACATAATCTATTTTACTGACATCTTCATTATCCCAAGATAAAGATGATAAACTTAATGCATTAATGAGGAGATACAAAACACTTCTGCACAAAAATATTTCAGCAGTGTCATTAACTACATTATTAAATGCCAGGCTCAGCTGGTGTAATCCCTCATCCCACTGCTTGTGGGTACCGGCCTGGTATGCTCGCAGAGCAGGTTTCGAATTCCTATTATACCTATCTGCTACATTAGCCTGGGGATAATAAGGCGAGGTCTGCACTAACTTCATACCCCAACTATAAGCCAAATTCTTCATCTTTAGTGATACAAAATCTGATGCATTATCTGTAACCATCATTACTGGTGAACCAAAAAAAACTCTCTGGCTCAAAATATTGCAGGTCTCATTCGATTTAGTTGATCTAAACGGAAACAAGAAAGCAAATTTACTAAAGTTACTATGACTAAAATATCATTAAACCCGGCTTTAATCTTAGGTAACGGTCCAAAAACATCTAAATATACTGTTTCCCATGAATACCACGCAACTGAGGCTGAATACACACCTGAAAATTTAAAACTCCGAGATTTTGCCATCTGACAGTACTTATTCTGTGCTACCCAATCAAAGATTTATTTCTCATCTTAGGCCAAAAGAACATTCTCTGAATCATAATACAGGTCTTATCTTGCCCCAGATGACCCCAAAAATACGTTTTATAATAATACTGGAAAANATTCTCTGAATCATAATACAGGTCTTATCTTGCCCCAGATGACCCCAAAAATACGTTTTATAATAATACTGGAAAATCATCTTTCTTAAAGTTTGTGGAACGAAAATGCTAAACCTTCCTTTTCAATTTACATAGCCCACAAGACCCTTTCTTATCTCATAAGGAGAGGAACCGCTCATNAAATGCTAAACCTTCCTTTTCAATTTACATAGCCCACAAGACCCTTTCTTATCTCATAAGGAGAGGAACCGCTCACTATCTCCTTCCGGATCTGATGCCACTCAACATCCGTCGCCTGATGACCCTGAAGAGCTATATAAGCTTGGGGAAAACTCTGCAACACCCCAACCTCTTCTTATAAGCTCTTATCCATCTCAACTGGAAACTTTGTTTCCACAAATGACCCATCAGCTAATACCTGCCCAGATTCCTGTAACTCCTCCAAAACACCAACTTCTTCACCATCCACTACCTGAAATTCATCAGGGTCGAACATGCGCGACAAACAGTCTGCCACATTATTATTCACGCTCTTTATACATATGATGTACTGAAAATTTGAATCTGGTGAGCCTAACACACCAACGAGCCAATCTATTAGCTGGCTTTTTACTAGCTAAAATCCAACAAGTGCTTGATTATCCGTATGCAGAGTGAATTCTTTATACTCTAGATAATCAGCAAACTTCTCCATCCCATTGATGGCCGCCAAAACTTCCTCCTCATAAACTGAGTATTTCTCCATAGCTGGTAACAACAACTTGTCGTATATGCTATTGAAACTAACGATTCTGAAAATTCTTGGCTCAACACAGCTCCTACATCTAGTGAACCGGCGTCCGCTTGCAAAGTGAAAGCCTAATCAAAATCTGGAAGTGTTAAAACTAGCGGGCAAGCTAACCGTTCTTTCCGAGTCACAAAAGCCTTTTCCTGGCCTTCGCCCTATTGAAACTCTACACTCTTCCTCTTTAGTGCATTCAATGGCTTTGTTACATCTGACAAATCAGGGATAAACTTAGAATAAAAGCCGACCGTGCCTAAAAATCTCCTGACCCCACGCACATTCTTGGGAACAGGGAAATTTACTATAGGCCTTACCTTCTCTGGGTCAGTCAACAGCTCATCTGAAATCACAAATCCTAAATACTTTACATGGCTCTTGGCCCACGCAATTTAATCTGGGTTTACTGTTAACCCTGCCTCTCTCAAAGCTTGCAGAACTAACATTACGTGCCGGATATTATCCTCAAAGGATGAGCTATGCACACATACATAATAGATGTAAGTAAACAAAAAATCATAATGATACTTTCACAGGGTTCTGCACAAGATCAGTGACATGTCTTGTGGTCCACAGTTTTCCCCCATAGGTAACCTACACCACTGAAAATTACCCTATGGTGTTACAAAAGCCAGATAGTCACGCGACTCTGGATGTAAGTCACATTGCAGAAATGCTGAATTTAAATCCTGTACGGAGAAAAACTCTGCCTTACCAACCTGTTGGAAAACTGTTTCAAAATGAAGCAGAGGATATTGATCCACATACATTTTTTATTGATAAGCCGGTAGTCACAAATAATACGATAAGTAACAGTCTGTCTTTTATAAAGCAAGAATGTTTGACTACAATATACACTACTAGAATCTTCTACTATCCCTGCTCCTTTAACTCTGCACTATTTTGCTTAAATATCTTCAACTTAGGAGGAGACACCCAAAGGTTGGATTCAAAAAGTTTGATGATACCACGAAAAGACTATATAGTATATTCACAGTTACTTCACACTTTTTGAAACAAACATAAAAAATTACTCTGGGTATGACGTGTTTGGTTGTTTTCTAAACATGTCATGTATCACAAATGTTTTAAACTTATGTTAACATAAAAGTACCTAATTTGCCACTAAATATAACTTATACCTATATTTTATTTATAAATTATAATATTTCATGTATAATTAATATTAATAAAAACAGGGAGAAAATGGGCGTGTTGGCAAAGCCTTGTAAGAAATAGTTCTTATGCGAGAAATTATTACCCTGAGGTTGCACTAATGCGGTACGCTGACCCTCTGGTGTATTTTTACAGACTCTGTTAAACCTTGCTTGCATGAGGCGGAGGGATATTCTGGAAGTATGACTTAAGCAGGGCTTCAGAAAAGTTGGAAGTAACCGTGAATGGACTATACCTCGCCAACGCNAAGCAGGGCTTCAGAAAAGTTGGAAGTAACCGTGAATGGACTATACCTCGCCAACGCGGTAATTGGGGACCAAAGCGAGCGCCCGAACGTCCGTTGGGAGAACGCAGGGGGGTGAAATGCACGCGCATAAATCGAACAGCGCGCGCGCCCTCCGGTGATCGAACCGCGTGCTCAAGTTCACGACACAAAGGTGCTACATAAAAAAATCCTCTATAAAAAGTACGACTCCTTACGCATTTTCTCCTGCCCGTTCAGCTGTGGACGTTTTTCCTACCTTTGGCGAATAGTTTGCAACAGCTCTGGAAGACCACGATGTATGCTGCCTCGTGTACGATGGAAAATACGTAGCAGGTTCGGCGCCCAATGTCAAGTGGGCCTTCGACGCAGCAGCGAATCGACCATCATCAGCGTCAGAAATTCAACTACCGAAAGCGCCCGTGTATCTAGCCCGGCCAGATGATAGACTGACGTGCCTCACNCATCAGCGTCAGAAATTCAACTACCGAAAGCGCCCGTGTATCTAGCCCGGCCAGATGATAGACTGACGTGCCTCACTACTATTGGCTACGCCTTGGTGACGTCAGCGGTGTTGCCAAGAGTTGCAGGTTGAAGAGNCTGACGTGCCTCACTACTATTGGCTACGCCTTGGTGACGTCAGCGGTGTTGCCAAGAGTTGCAGGTTGAAGAGAGGAAATGCTCATGTCAGAAAATAAAAGACTGTAGCCGTGTAGTTCTGAGAGCTCTCTATTTCAAAACACATTTTTCCTATTGGTTAAAATTAAAAATGTACCGAATTAAATGCTGAACACTCCGTTGCCAAATCAATTAAATGTGAAGTATTGGCGAAGGGTAAGGAAAGGGTTTTTAAATAAATAGGCATGCATCCTTGGAGTTGGTTTGCTTGGTTCTCAGACTCTGGAGGTGTTCATCATAAAGATTAGTATTTTAATATTTGGGGTTTTTAAATAGTTGTAAATGTAGATGAATGATAAAAAAAAGTTTTAAGTGTTAGACTTTAGCCAGAATGTTTTANGGTTTTTAAATAGTTGTAAATGTAGATGAATGATAAAAAAAAGTTTTAAGTGTTAGACTTTAGCCAGAATGTTTTTAAATTGAAGTTTTGTGAAAAAAAGAAAAACAACTTAAGAGTATGTAAATGTTGGGGGTGATTCTTCGAAAATNTTTTAAATTGAAGTTTTGTGAAAAAAAGAAAAACAACTTAAGAGTATGTAAATGTTGGGGGTGATTCTTCGAAAATATACCAAATAAATGTAATGCTGTGAGATCGTAGATATCATTATAAATATTTTTTGTATCAACTTTGATAGCTTTTTAGCTAAATATTTTATCTATGTATTTAAATGTCGCTTTTCGTCAATTATTATGAAATATTGTATTAAACATTTGGTATAAAAGTAGTTATACGAAAAGATTCAAGCAAAATATTTTACGCTTTGTAATTATAAATTTTTTTAGTTTCCCATGTAATGTTTTCAGTTGCAACCATNATTCAAGCAAAATATTTTACGCTTTGTAATTATAAATTTTTTTAGTTTCCCATGTAATGTTTTCAGTTGCAACCACGCAAATAATAAAGTTTCGAAAGGTTTGAGAAAATATGTCAGGGCACTTTGCTGAGACGACATGATGCAGACCAAGATAAAATGATTACCTTTCTGTCCTATGCTGATGGGNATGTCAGGGCACTTTGCTGAGACGACATGATGCAGACCAAGATAAAATGATTACCTTTCTGTCCTATGCTGATGGGGTTTCTTCGGGGGTGTTTAAGTCTCCAGCCCACAGGAGGTAGAGGGCGTGTCAGCATTACTAACACACATGTTCTCTCGCTGTTAATATTCATATTAACTACATAAATGAAAAAAATTTATCATTTGAAGATAAAAGATGAATTAAAGTTCAATTTAACTAAAATGAAGGTACTCTTACGTTAACGGAAGTACAAAACGCTTGTGATACATGGCATATTTAGGAAATAATCAGAAACGTCATACATGGGGCGATTCTTCGAAGGTTGGACTCAAAAAGTGTGAAGAAACAGCGAATAGACTATTACACTTATTATTCACACAANGGGCGATTCTTCGAAGGTTGGACTCAAAAAGTGTGAAGAAACAGCGAATAGACTATTACACTTATTATTCACACAAATACATCTAAATGTATATTGTCATCATCCCAAATGTCTGCCACTCACGCATCAATTCCCACTTTGCCACAGTCCAGCCAGTCAGTCTCACACTCTGCTCTTCCGATGCTCGCAGACTTCACTCGTTGGTCACTATCTTTGCCCGTCGCTCAGATTACACCACACACCTGGTGCTAATCACCGTACGAGACTCCAGACTCTCGACACAGGGGCACGCCGCGGCTTATATAGATCACTTGGCCTGACCCAGAATGTTCTTGCACCCCGAGTCGCGCCGAGGGGGAGGTGGGATGATTACCAGAAAATTCGCCCAGTGACTATCTCAAGGCAAGTGANGGGCGATTCTTCGAAGGTTGGACTCAAAAAGTGTGAAGAAACAGCGAATAGACTATTACACTTATTATTCACACAGATACATCTAAATGTATATTGTCATCATCCCAAATGTCTGCCACTCACGCATCAATTCCCACTTTGCCACAGTCCAGCCGGTCAGTCTCACACTCTACTCTTCCGATGCTCGCAGACTACACTCGTTGGTCAATATCTTTGCTCGTCGCTCAGATTACACCACACACCTGACGCTAATGGCCGCAATATACTCCACACTCTCGACACAGGGGCACGCCGCGGCTTATATAGCACACTTGGCCTAACCCAGAATGTTCTAGCACCCCGAGTCGCGCCGAGGGGGAGGTGGGATGATTACCAGAAAATTCGCCCAGTGACTATCTCAAGGCAAGTGATCTTCCAAGGACGGGAGTGGCACGAGTCACGATAGCCTTATCGCGGCACGCGTCGCGTGTTATGCGGTGACTCGTTTGCAAGTCTGCGCGCGCTTCTCCGGCTATTAGTGTTACCAACACACGTCCGAGGGCGCAAGGTGAAAGCCACGAAGACAAAGGCGCCGCTCGTAACAACACGTTAATATTACGATTATCCTTACTCTGACAATTTACAATTTAATTATGTATTTGCTCGCAGAATATATTTTCGTAATTAACCGCTATGCATTACGTTAAGTGTTTTCTTTAATTATATTTAATTACTGACAAGGCATTTAAGTTAAAAAAGAAAGTTTGAAATGTGTTTTGACAATTGTGAATCAGTAACNAAAAAAAAAAAGTTTGAAATGTGTTTTGACAATTGTGAATCAGTAACATTTAGTAATTAGTCAGAAACGATTCCGTCAAGAACACAAAATCCCCTTGTCTAAATAAATAAGAAAAAATCTACATTTCTTAATACCGTATATTTTTCCTGAATTAACTAGACTCTTTGTACATATGTTATCGTTTTAAGACAAAGTTTTACAAGTTATAAGATTTTACACTTAAAATTCAAAATAATTTCTGCCTTAAACGAGTACAAAAGTTCACTAGGTTGTGCCATTAACAAACTTAGATATTTGCAGCCTTTTTAACGGAACGGCGCTGTGTTCAGAATAAATGACATGTTACAGCATAAATTACTTAAGGCAAAGAAATTGTTTGATATGAATGTACTCGGGATTTCTTTCTATATTCTGTTCACAGTAAAGTGAGCACTTTTGAAAGCCCTATTTAAGATTTACTTGTATGCACGTTGTGTATTCTTCAACCACATATAAAATTAACATTGCCATGGGACTGCTCACTTTATTCGTGCATCGGTCAAGGGAAACAGTAAAATTATTATACAAGTAAATATTCAAAAAATTTGCTAATTCTTAAATATATATGCATTGAAAAAAACCGAACGCGTAAGAAATATAGTTTATTCGCAGTACCATAACTTTTTTTGGATCAAACATTTGAAATAATTACCCTATGCATGACGTTGGTTGTTTCCTAGATATGCCATGTATCTCAAGTGTTTTATACATCCGTCAACGTAAAGGTATCTCAGTTTTGGTTGAAATGAACTTTTAATCATATTGAGAAAATACACGTGTTGTTAATGCATAGTATAGAAATAGTTACCATGCAAAATATTATTAAACTGAGTGCGCACGAATTCAGTGCGTTGTCTCTTTAGTGTAATTTTCTAGACTTAGTTAATGTTTGTTTGCTAAGACGGAGGGATGTCCTAAAAACAGAACTTCAGCAAGGTTTCAGGAAAGTGGGATGTGACCATGAATGCACTATAATTTTACCATTCNCGCACGAATTCAGTGCGTTGTCTCTTTAGTGTAATTTTCTAGACTTAGTTAATGTTTGTTTGCTAAGACGGAGGAATGTCCTAAAAACAGAACTTCAGCAAGGTTTCAGGAAAGTGGGATGTGACCATGAATGCACTATAATTTTACCATTCGTATCTGTTTACCCAACACTTGCAATTCAATATTGAAACATGGAACTACTTTCCCTTCGTTGTTGCCAACTTCACTGTGTGCATGCCAGTCAGTGTGCCCGTTAAAATATACGCAGGTAGGGGCAGTGACATTTTTCATACGTTGGTTTCAAAAGTGGTCACTTCTTCGCGAACAACCCTTATCCCTGTTCGGCCTGAGAAACGTGCTGAGTGAGATGAAGTGGGAAAGAGGGAGTGTAAAAATGAAGACGGGAGGGAAAGGGTTAGCCCCACAAAACCCCACACATGAAGACGGAGCACGTGAGAACGATGCTTTTTGCCTATAGGATGCTCACGGTCAACTGAGAACTTTTAAAATCAACCTTTGAAAACTGTCACTGCCCCTAGCTGCATATGTTTTAACGGGTACACTGATTGGCAAGTGCCCAGTAAAGTTGGTAACCACGGAAGGATAGTATTATTTGTTTTGCTTTTTGTTTTTAAATGCGTGTAGGTGAAAGGATTAGCGAATTGGCATATTATTTACGTGTCTGATAATTTAACAGTTTTACTCGACCGACGCGTGAATGAACTGATCATGTCCATTGCAATGTTAATTNTGACGCGTGAATGAAGTGATCATGTCCATTGCAATGTTAATTTCACACATGGCGGAAGAATACGCAACGTACACACAAGTACACCTTAGGCAGGGCCATGGACAGCCTATCATTGTAGTTTGTCTAACGGTAGGCAAAACCTTTGAAAGAGACGCAGACAAAACACTAGACAAAACACTTTTAGACAAAACGCTTCAGAGATAAAGACTTAGGCAAAACTTTTTCTAGGCACTCGTACCCGTCACACTGTTAACATGCTATTCCTGCAAGGAAATAACTCGCAGTTCAGTTTGTGGTCTCGAACCCGGTACTTTCAGAAGTTATAAGTAATTGTGTAACATCTTAATCACTAACTGGTTACTGGCATTCCTTTTTGTAACTTCGTTTTGTTATTTGCTAAAATCTTGTCGGAATAATTTATTTAAAGCCGGCAGTGGTCGTGTATAANTAACTCGCAGTTCAGTTTGTGGTCTCGAACCCGGTACTTTCAGAAGTTATAAGTAATTGTGTAACATCTTAATCACTAACTGGTTACTGGCATTCCTTTTTTGTAACTTCGTTTTGTTATTTGCTAAAATCTTGTCGGAATAATTTATTTAAAGCCGGCAGTGGTCGTGTATAAATGGTGGTGCGAGGGGGTAGGAGTGCAGAAAGAATGTGTCGTTCACCTCCCATCAAACGGTTTTTAATTAGCGTACTAATTTCAATCAACCTGCCCATTACTTTTAAGCGCACCACACCAATTTTCATTTTACTATACATATTGATTCTGTTATTATGTCGTCATTTTCGGCAAACATATTTGCCCTAATATCTCGTTAATTAATATCTATATTACAAAGTGCCCGAAAGTAAAAAAAAAAAAATTGTCTTTATGATGAAGTGATTTAAAAATATCAAATATTTACCAGAAAAAAAAGACTCGAGTTTAATGCCTCTGGGATATTGCACATTATGTATAAAGAGAATAGTCAATACAGTATACATTGATACGCTTTATTGCTATTTATGTTGTAACTCTTATTCACCTCACGTATACTTCTGGTCTGTTGATATTTGCTAAAGTTAAGCACATATGTAGAATTAATGAAAAGGTCACCACTATATTTCGCGCAGTGTTAACATATTTACTTATTATTTGCATGGTCACATTTCGCCACTGTTTTCTATTTCTTCAATAAATCACACTCAAAGTATTTTTTGCTAACAAAAATAAAATTTTACTCACTTTGTAGGCAATAAAATTGTATTGAAGTTATACAAAAATAATTTTCATACCACAAAAATAATTCAGATAACCTTCTTCAACTGGCGGTAACCCATGAACCAGACAAGAACATGACAACTGTTTCTCGCTATATAAAACATCGAAAGTCAAACTAGGAATACTAAGAATCTGGAGAACTAAGAAAGAGAAATGGTAAAAAAGAAAGGTTTTTACTATTTGTATATGCATTAATTTTAACAAGTGTTTTAAACTATTATGCAGATATTTATTAGGTTGTGCAATTTTAGTTTTCAGTGCGGTGTGAGATCATATTCTTACGCGATAGGTCTCAGCAAAGAACGATTCCAAGATAAATGCGTGGAAAAGTTTTCTTCAAAATTACTTTTTAACAGAATTTTCGGAAATTTTTATATTTTTCAAAAATCTATAATAACGTCCTATTTGCACATTGGCCTCTTGCATGGCGTGCGAAAATAAACTGCTTTTACGGCAGAACGTATGGTAAGCCTCCTTCTTAAGTAATAGTCAGCAGCTTTACGCGTCTCTTAACTTGAACATTTCAAGCCTCTTCAGAGCTCAGCTGAATAGTATTTACAATAGTATAAAAAGGCAGATATAATCAATAATATATCATGAATCTGTTAATTAAATAATCTGTATGTATTCATTGTATCTTAATAATTTATGTTGGATATGAGTACGTCACATTATAATCAAATGAATACGTATGGAGTTTGTAATTTGTAGTGTGCTAATTAATAATTTTGCGTTAAAATTGTTTCCTTGATTAGTTTTGCATACGTTCTGTGTAAAATATGTCACGTAATGTTAACACTTATGATAACAATCATTTGTTTACTAACATTAGTGACAAACGTCAATGAAACGTGTCTTGTTAAGATAGTGTTAAGTTTTTAGAAAATTTTTATATGTTGCAAAAAGTGTGTATATTTTTCCACGGTTTTGATCGAAGGTTTGCGTGTTCTGCAGCTAATTTCAAAATGTCTCTCAATGCTTAAGCACTTCAAGTTTTCCAATTGAGCGTTCTGTTTGCCACGATGGCATCAACAAAATAATTCAGATATTTACTATAATGCTTGCGGGAAATTGTTCTTTTTGTTTATAACTAGATCCTTTACACTTTACACGGAGTTGCATAATTGTTCCGTACTTGTGGGTTTTTTTCTCTTTCCCTCTCTCTCGCTCTCTCTCTCTCTCTCTCTCTCTATATATATATATATATATATGTAATTTTTAACACTTGCTTATCTTTGTAACATTATGACAGAGTTCTTACACGTATATGTTAAGTTTGTTTTTCAAGTTATTTATCTGATCTGTTTACTTCACATGTTATATAGCGCAAGAGTATACTAAGAAATATTATTGCAGAATTGAAAAATATACATAAAAAATAGAACATTTTTAACAATCTTATCCCACAAAATTTTTATGGTACGGATAAATTTGTGTCAGTATACGTTCATGAAACAGTGAAAATATTTTACTGGAATTATTTTATCGTGTAAGTTTGGTGATTTTTACAAAACTTATTTCTGTTAACGTGTTTAGTTTGTGTTGTGGATATGCCAAAACACGAATATTTCATGACCCAACTAAGGCTTGAAAAATAATTTTATTTTCAAATAGGTACACGTGTTTTGTAGTGAAGTATTATAAGGATAATTTATTACCGCGGACATCTCTGTACTTTACGATTTTAAAGCCAATACATCACAGAAAGTTAAATATTTGAATACGGAAATATACGGCTGCTTGATTGACAACGATGAATTTTTAGTACATGTAAAGTTGAGAAGATGGTTTTATTTTATAATTAATGGATGTGTTTTTGAGAAGCGAATAGACTTCGGGAATTATTCGTTTTGAAGTAATATAATGCTGAGTGTAACAATGGGAAAAGTGAAACGTTCTGTACGCAGGTTGCAAGCGGTAGGTAAATAACGATTGCTGAAGTGCGTGGTTTGCTGGAACCAATCACGCGCTCAAGATTATTCCTCGAATAATCGCTTGCTCTAGCCTTCTGCGCTCTTGAAGAATCCCTCCAACTTTGGTCCTCACTCGGTGGGCGAGGCTCCTCCGCTGGCAGAACTCCTGCAGGACTCGGAAGTTACACACACGCAAGACAAACTTCCAACCTGCGAACTTTGCGACCACGTGGCTACTGCTCTATCTACAAGTCTCGCAGTTACAACTGGGCATCTCCGCAGCGGTTATCCCCCCCCCCCNCACGAAACTGCCACGAGGAAGGGCTTCAAACTCTCTGGACTCCTCCCTCATTTTGCAATACCGAAACAGTCGAGTCAGATGCCTCAAACAGCGAGGGCGCTAGTTGTTATGTTGACCGCAATAACTGCACCAATTAACTATCGTAAAGTGATCAACAAACATCATGTCAAGCTATTTTATTTTATTTGGCACCTTACTATAAGGGTGTTGGCCACGAAAAAAATGTGTTATTTTATATTTGTACCACATACTGTTCAGCTTGTACACGTTATCTGCAACTACTTTTTCCTAAGATAATTTTTTTTAAATCGCATGGTTTTTGCAAAATAACATGACGAAGTCTAAATGTTAGTGTTTTTGTAATATAAAAAATAAATTAGACCAAACTATATGCAGAAAATTTAACAAGGGCAACTTAAAGGTCTTATCTGAATTCATTTTAGGGAGTGCATAGCAAAATTTATTTTACAAAAAATCAGCGGCAATTACAAATAAAAAGTATGCAAGAATTTTCTTATATTAAGAATTTTTTTGAAATTGTAAAAACATTACCTTGTACGATTTTATAGACGTCTTGAAGTAGCCCTTGGCATCTTCTTTCAGTGTGAATTATATAGTTTCAGTGCATAAGTTAGTTTTCATTATTAGTAGATTTATAAAATTGTGAAATTGTGATTTTGACATGTATTTGTTCGAAAAATAGGCGTTTATTTTTTTTTTCGAGGAAATATAATATGATTATGTATAAATGTTTAACAGTATGTGGTACAAATTTACTGTAAAATAACAAACTTTTTTCGAGACTAATGCCCAAAAGCACTATAATTGTAACACAAAATTTCCCGTTTATCTCCAAAGCAACTGAATTTAAATGGGAGATCCTCTCAAGAATACACAACAAAATGTTTAAGTGCATACATTCTCACCTACATTCTGTGTCAAAGGGCAAGCACCTCTACCTTCAACGCAACATTTTGTAACGAATTAATGAGCATAAGTTACAAAACAAGCACTGATTGCAAAGGGGTCACAGATAATTCATGTAACCAAACAATGTTTACAGGATGCTCAAATTTCAAATTTTTATAGCAATGAGTGTAGATTGTTGTTATCACAGTTTTCAGTTAATGAGGTCATTCTACGTTCTGTCTTCTATGTACGCAACGCTTTATGAGCTAAACGAGTTTTCAATAAACTCTGCATAGAATAAAATGTTGACCAATAAAAATTGAAAATTCAATGTTACAGGCTCTTGGAATACAAAAAATTCTTTATTTCTTGCTAGGAGCAGTTTTTCTGGTTGTTTCTCTTGAAACTCTCACTTTATGCCGGCAAACTTCGCGGGCAAAGAGAAAGAGGAACGGCGGCTTGCGCACTAAATAAAACATCTATATAAAAGCAAGCATGGCTCCTGAATTCCAGAATTTTAAGTTTTTTCTCACGTAGATTCCAACAAGTTGCAATTAACTGATTTCAACTCCCAATTTTCAAGCACGTGCCTCTCTCTTAATCACGTTAGGTCATAGGTCGTATTATGTTTTCTATTACATTTTCAATAACGAATTATCTCACGGAGTTTGTACATGGAGTTCAGGATCATTCTGTAAAACAGAATGCGCGTGTCAGTTGCGCAGTTACAAAATTTTATGTTCCAGCGCTATACAGAAGTTTTGCCACCAGGAGTGTTAAAAATGTGTGTTTTTCGTACCACAGAAGATTTGTTGATAAATTAGTACAAGTCTTCCGCTCACATTTCATTGACATTGCATATATTGAAGTCACATAAAATGTATTTATTTTGTTAAAAGCTAAGACCTGCTGAAAAACATCAAAACGAGACAGTCCACGTAACTTGGTGAATCTTGTGATGTTAAACTAAAGATGAGGTAAACCGATTTTCGTGTAGGGATTTGAGCCTCTATTAAAATCGAAGTCTTGAGAGTCGATGAGGATTAAGTGAGGTGAGTATATAACAGTGCCGGAATGCAAGGGCGGGTAAATGGGAGATCCCCGAGAAAACCCGCCGATCAGCGATGTCGTCAGGCACTATTCATATATGTGAAAACTCGGGAGCGACACCTCCGGGAATTGAACGGTTCGCCTTGGTGGGTGACGAGTATTCTGACCACTACACCACCACGGCCCCACAGATTTCAGACTTCTGCGCATGTCCCCAACATGGACTCACCCACCGCCAGCACAACTGTCGAAGTCACGTGGTGAACACTGATGGAAGTGTTTGTTTACGTTTGAATTTTCAACAGACCCGTCGTTTTGCATGAATGAAAAATATTTCGACATACTTGAATATAATCTAGCTGTGTTGAAACTAAGGTTGTAGGAAGTGTACAAACATTTCAGAGCACATGCTTACATAAACAGTGTTGTTACTTCAGTTCCCATCCACTTCTTTTATAGTGCTATTGGCAGAAAAGCAGGTCAATGTCGTAACACGGAGTGTGGCTACTTCGCAGCTTGCATGCCCACTAACACTCCCCTCCCACTTTCCCTCTACGATGTATGGTTGTAGATAGTAAGCCATTATAGGACATGTATAAAAGACGAGAACTAGTTTTTCTTATGGTTGTTTCTCAGGCGTTCCTGCCATACAACGAATGTGGGCTCGAGTGCAGATACCTACTACGCAGTAACGAATTCCTGAAACGTATTTTTGCCACTATTCGTGTCAAACCTACGTGTTTTTGACCAGGCTTAATAATCTGGTTACATGAAAACGTGTTTATAAATAATAGTTCACTGGCATATATTATAGTTAGGCTAGATTATTTTAGTCTGGTGTAATTCGACGTCACAGTTAAACTCACGGAGATGAAAATCATTTTACGTCACCTTTAACGTATGATTCCGACCCAATAGACGACAGACGTTGGTATACGAAGTATATAAGCTTTAAAAGGCCTCCCTAGTTGTCACACGGTTCTCATTGTAAGCAGTTGTAGTTATTGTACTTAAAAAAAAATTTGAAATATTTTAATATAAATATTTTTTCAGGACAGAAATGAAAGTCGGTATGTTGTTGCATACTCATAAATATGTATATTGCAACATAATGTGGCAGTTGATGAGTGTCAAATTTAGAAAATTTGGCTGTAGGTAGCCCTCTGTTAAATTTTTTTTTAAATAAGTGTTTTAAACTATAGCGACAATGCTGTACATTTTCTGAACTCATTGCTTCACTAAAATCCTATAGTCACCGCTTAAAATTATGAGGAAACAAAACACATGCAAATCTTGTTTGTGTTATTTACTGTCGCCGCCGCAATGCTACCTTATGGCCGGATGTAACCTTAAGGTGTTTAACATTGTTCACTAGGGATTTTAAGTAACGAAATTATGTGTTCGATTTTACTTAGGTGTGTTTTTTTCTTTTATTATTTTTTAAATCGGGTTTATAAACTTTCTCTTCCGGTAAACACTTTTTTTTTACCAATCGCAGAACTGATAACAAAGTAAGTGTTCGTTTTGCAATTACTAACAAATAAGCTTTGTAAAAAGCCGTTACGAAACAACTGTGTGTGCCTTGAAAAAGAAAAGGTGAAAACATTTATAACAATAGATTTTGGAGTGAATTTTTTTATATTGTGGATGTTTAGCTCGACATATCTGTAATGCGATACGGTAGCGTCTTGGCGCATCTTAGACATTTGTACCATTCTTCATCTCTCTTATTGGAACGTTTTTGAAAATGTAATTGTTTTTTTTTTCCAACAGATTCGCCAAGTTCGTCGTTTAAAATTTAACATTGCCGATTGATATCGGACACGGATAACGTGATCATTCCAGCGTACAGTTAGTCTAACTGAATCAATAAAAGATAAATAGTATCGTTGGAACGTGAAAACTGGTCTTACTTTCACGCCGAAATAAAATCTCTCTGTTCTATTTCCACTACATTGCTGTAGGCAACAAGTGAAAGGATGGTTTCCTCCGACAGTCGCTGTATTTACGTCTCTTGCTGTATTTCCACGGCATCATATTCCTCTCGCGCCTCTCTAAGGACGTTTGCATTTCAATTCTGTCGAGGCAGCAAGGCGAGCGGTATAACTTTTCTGTTTTTTTTTTCCGCTCGCATAAAAATTGTCTTCAGAATGATGCTGAAAGTGTGGGGCGCGTACCACATCAGCTGTCCCTGATCAAACGCGAATGCGTTGAAACTTTTTTTTGTTAACTGAGTTCAAATATGTTTAAAGCAGAACATACAATTGACATCGTAGTATGCAATAAGCACAAAAAATGTCAACGTTTGTGTTGGTTTAATTAGGTGTGACAAGACAAGCATTCCGTATTTTTATTTTATTGCCTTAATTACAAGATATACGGGTTGTTCAGAAACTGACCCGAAATTATTCGGGAGGAGATATCTTGCGAAAAATGAGGACGACATATGTCGTCCCCCAAGACATATAGCCTACCTTAATTCCTAAGGGAGATACACGCCCTTGAAAATCGAGTTTAGAAATTGCATTTTTGCAAAATATCAGAAACACTGTGAAATTAAACTATGATTCTCTGGATAATGTTTAGCGTTACCGAGATCTTCAACCTACGAAACAACCGGTGGTAACACCTTCCTCCTTCATATAAATAATTAGGGTGCCACCCTCTTATTGCGTATAAATTTATTGCCTTTAAGTTGTATGTCGTTCTGATGCCGTCGTATTGAGGAGTACGTCCTACTTAACAGTCCTTCTTTTGCAAGTGCCTAGGACCCACCGTTTCCTTTTAAAACACACGCAAAGTTTACAGCAGTAACGATACAACGCCTGGCGCGTAGGCAATACATAATACGCGGAGAAAAAACCAATTGTAAGCAACCGATAATGGGCTGACTATTCTTTAAAGTATCACAATTGAAAGGAGGTAGAAGGTATGTGCTGGGCTTACATGTGTGTAGGACTGCATTGTAGACAGCATGCAGAGGTTTACGTGGGTTTACATGCACGTGATGTACGGCACGGCCGCTGCAGCGGTCCGAGAGCATGTAATTTCTACGAAAAGAAACACCCAGCACACGTGACCCCTCAATCACGGGACGTTGTCGCAGCTGACCAACCCCGTAAGGGAAACACATGCATTGGCCATCATAATAATTTTACTGTGGAGTTGTTTGGTACTTGATGACTCATTTGAACATTTATGTGTATCCAAGCGAGATCACAGAGTCAAGTCATGTTGGTAGGCCTACGCATGCACAGCATATGATTGTGCTACCTTAGAAAATTTCTTTCTTACGTCCGCTTACGTATAGTCACCCCATTATCGGTTGCTTACAATTGGTTTTTTCTCCGCGTACAATGTATTGCCTACGTGCCAGACGTTGTATGGTTACTGCTGTAAAAACGTTGTGTTTGTTTAAAAAGGAAACGGCGGGTCCTAGGGAATTGCAACAAGAGGACATTTTTTGTTGGGTAGGACGTACTGCTCAATACGACGGCATCAAAATGACATACAACTCAAGACAATAAATTTGTACGCAATAAGAGGGTGGCACCATTATTATTTATATGAAGGAGGAAGGTGTTACCACCGGTTGTTTCGTAGGTTGAATATTTCGGTAACCCTAAACATTATCCAGAGAATCATAGTTTAATTTCTCAACGTTTCTGATATTATGCAGAAAATACCGTTTCTAAACTAGATTTTCAAGGGCGTTTATCTCCGTCAGGAATTGAGCAAGGCTACAAGTTGTATTGCGTATTTCTACATCATTTTACACATGAAATCAGCTCCCGAATGATATCGGGTGAGTTTCCAAAAAGCCTGTACAATTTTTTAATTAATTTATTGTAGTGGTATACTACTCTTTATTTTTTTGTTTCGATGAATGTCAATCTCGCCGCTTCTGAATAATTAAAATATATTTCAGATACTTTGCAACTCATGTTAAAATATTTTCGGTTGAACCAATGGGGGTAATTAAAAAACCCTGACAGGTGAATGAATGGAATACTGATATTCTTCGATGCATGCCAGTCTGAGTACNAGGAATTGAGCAAGGCTACAAGTTGTATTGCGTATTTCTACATCATTTTACACATGAAATCAGCTCCCGAATTATTTCGGGTGAGTTTCCAAAAAGCCTGTACAATTTTTTTTATTAATTTATAGTAGTAGTATACTACTCTTTATTTTGTTGTTTCGATGAATGCCAATCTCACCACTTCTGAACAATTAAAATATATTTCAGATACTTTGCAACTGATGTTAAAATATTTCCGGTTGAACCTATGGGGGTAATTAAAAAACCCTGACAGGTGAATGAATGGAATACTGATATTCTTCGATGCATGCCAGTCTGAGTACNATGGGGGTAATTAAAAAACCCTGACAGGTGAATGAATGGAATACTGATATTCTTCGATGCATGCCAGTCTGAGTACAATTTACCATGGCGTTGGAGCGAACTGTTTGCATTTCCAAATGGAGTGGAACGGTTAACGAAAAATTGCCAAGAAATCAGTACCTAGCTAAATATAATCACAAACCCAGATTTTACTTTATTTACGTTAGTTTCTTCTAAACAACACTAGTAACTGGCATACCCTCGGTGATGTGGCGGATATTACGCAATGTTGGATTGTGTTTAATTAAATAGTTATGATTAACTTCATAGNCATACCCTCGGTGATGTGGCGGATATTACGCAATGTTGGATTGTGTTTAATTAAATAGTTATGATTAACTTCATATCCTGCACAGTTTCTTTGTCGAGCGACTGTATTACAATCTATTTATTTATTGCATTACATAATTATATATATATTTTTATTTCCAGTAAGCACAGTTAGCTGGCTACTATTGGAGTAGAATTGATGAAGACGTTTCTGGTGCCNCATACCCTCGGTGATGTGGCGGATATTACGCAATGTTGGATTGTGTTTAATTAAATAGTTATGATTAACTTCATAGCCTGCACAGTTTCTTTGTCGAGCGACTGTATTACAATCTATTTATTTATTGCATTACATAATTATATATATATTTTTATTTCCAGTAAGCACAGTTAGCTGGCTACTATTGGAGTAGAATTGATGAAGACGTTTCTGGTGCCTTCGTAACCTCCTGGTTGGACATTTCATGTTATGTTGTTCTGAAACTCGGCAGTTACATTGAGAACTGTCAGCCACTATACACCTGTACAGGTGCTTCCTTGCTTCTGACCAAAATTGTGTTAAGTTAGATTACAATGCATTTTTTAAAATACTACTTTCCCTTATTTGCGTATTAAGTTTCAGGTTGGATTAAACAATTTATGTGTAATTTCACGACCCGGCTAGATTAGATTAAGCTGGTTTTTTTTATTTATTTGCAAACTTTCACAGTTTTCTGGGCTTGACTATGTTCGTTAAAGTTTGGTTTGGGATGGCAGAACGGTTAGTAGAGATGACGAAGACTGCTGTTGTTGTGGAGGCCCCCGACACCTTGGTAACAACTCTGTGCTCAAAATTTTTGAGTAATGCTTCTTTTTAAGATCCTGGTCATTTCACAAGAAACTTTATTTTACGACGGACGTTTTTGTGTTTTGTTCAAATTCTACCTCCCTAATTACGGCATATTTCATGAACGAGTGCACTTTTTTGACAGTGTACAGTTGTTTCAATGGTTAAATATTTTCTGTTGACATACTGGACAGGCTGACAGTCAGCTGAGTTTGTTTATGTAAGCATAATCTATGGCGGGTGTAGACACAGCTGTATTGCCATGGAAATAGCTGTAAACCGAATTACCTTTAGAACTGTAAAAAAAATGTGCACTCGTTCGTGAGACACGCTATATAACGTTTCTCTAGGTATTAATTAAATTACACTGACATAAAAATAACTGCACCCATGGGACGTTTAAATGGAATGAATCTTGGTACAGGCTACGATAATGGTTGTAAAAATAGCCGATCATAGCATCGAGGCAGTTTAGTCGAGCATAATTGTACAGTTGGAAAGTACTTTTAGTACAATTCTGTGCCACACAAGCGTATATTCATGTGGCGATACGGTCACAGAGTGATAGAGACGTCCAGTGCTATCCTGTGGAAGATTGTCCCGTAGTTACTGCAACTGCCGTTCCAAATGCCGCAGACATTATGATGGCTGAAGCTGTCGCCAGAGCTGGCTCTACATCATTTTATACGGACAACAAAACAAAATACTGGGCTTTCCAAGGAAGGGTGTCGACCATACGTAGGCAGTTCTCGGGAACCCGTGTTGATTGTGGGTGGGAATTGTCATGAAAGAAAATAGCTCTCATCCAGGTTCGAGAGCCAGGCGCAAGAAGACATCACTCCGCAGCAAAACACAGACTCTTGGGGTAAGTGAAGTGAATCCCCATGTCACCCGCGGAGAAAACTAGGTCAAATATACAACCTGCCAAACAATTTGAGTGCGACAAGGACCGTCTACAGTGAACAGTGTATTCCGACCCTCAGTCAAAAGACTTAGACGCAACATTCAAGTGTGCCTGAGTGTACTTTTATTCAAGTTCCATGTTCTAAGTTTTTATATTTTTTTCCGAGAGAGAGTTTATGTTTACCTTTGGCCTAACGGCAAACGCCGCGGCCACAGCCTAGAGACAGTCAAGAGTCTAATTATTTTTTTCTTTTCACGAAATATGTGTCATCGTAAAGTAAAAACGTAACATTTGTCAGGGTGCTTTGTTTTTTTTTCGTCAGACATTTGTAAAAACGGGCCGAGTGCCAGCCAGTAGTAGTGAACCATTGAACAGTTACCAACCTAGAATATAAGAGTGTTTTTTCTTTCTTTGGACGATCTGTGGAAGTCGTACGTAACGTAAAACTAATTAATTCCTGTCACCAAAACGTAAAACAATTGCCAGTTGGGCAATATACACAGGCTTTCAGCCAACTGTTTGTTTTTATACCTCAAGAAGGTATTCCGATTTACGAGGAAACCGAAGCCAGAAGAACCAATAAGGTAGGAGGTAATTTTGAGGGTCATGTTGTGTAACCATGTCATTTGTACCAGGTAAAGTGGTAAGTAACCATGGAAGAAAGTAATGTGTAATGTACTGAGAGTCCGAGGTGTGGTACTGGAGGTATTTAGCGAGTCAAATAGTTAGCCATCAGTTAGAAATGTACTGTAGCAAGCAGTCGTCCGCAGGAGTAGAACCCCATAAGAAATGCGTCAGTTATGAATAGAAAACATTTTGTTTATTGGAAACCCCGCAAGGCCGGAGAGTTAGGCCATTCTTGCAGGCAGAACCACGCCTGTCACCGCAGGGCTAGTGCCTGGGGAGGGGAGACAGCTGGAGCCGATAAGCGAGGCCCGGACCGCTCGCCGCACCTGAAACGGAGAAAATACGTAGCGCTAGGCACACAGAACACAGAATAGCTTAGTCTTCAGAAGCAAAACTTCGCAGAAACCCGCGATTTTTGGTACAGAGTGAGCAAAAGTCGAAGAGATAAGGGGGGATTGTCGCGTGCCNACCACGTCCGTCAGCCGCATCATTAAGGGGTCAGTCATATAAAGACAATTGATCATCACCGAGCCAAGGGAAGAGTTGCGGGAAGACGGGAGTACGAGTCCGAACAGCAGCCCAGGGAGAATCAGCACCGGCGGGCCGGCTTCCACGGCCTACCACTTCGCTGGAACTCATTCCCAGATGACAGCCTACCCACACTCACCGCTGAGTTAAGTATAGAATTCGTCGTCCAAAGAAGCCCCACTCAACCACGAATTCGCCCCGTGAATACGAGTAAACAAATTATGACAGTACCGCACCTCGAAAGTTTTGATGTTGTGTATTTGTGAATATATACGAGACAATATATTCGTACTTCAAAATACAACAGTGATAGTCTACCTCATTATAATACCCGCAACCTCCAAGCACTTTTTAGTCGGTGCCTGGAGGACATTAACTCTGACCAGATAAGCCACCATGTCCTCGACAGTGGCGGTACCTGCGTCAAGTTAATTTGGCGCCCAACGTGGGGCGTATTTCAAGTTAATTTACTACCCAACGTGAGGCCTAGATAAGCCTGCAGTAATATACCTCAAGTTCAATTAACCGCCTATCATGAGGCCCAGTATAACAGGAATAAACTCACGCGAGATGAGATGAGTTAAATAGCTCTGCATCCAATCGCAAACTAGATTAAATCAGTTGCAATATTATCCGTAATGGTATGGCCTACTGTTTATAAACTTGCGGACTATTCGTTCTAGGTGCTATTTTTATGGCAATGAGTGGAGATAAACGTACAGTTAAACCTAACGTAGACAAAGGGGCTTAAAAATTCGTCAAATGAATGCATTCGCACAAAAAAAAGAATATTGTGATGAAACGCCTTATGAGACATAACATCTCTGAACAGGTGGTAAGAAGAAGAGACGAAAGGAAACAGAAATACTGGCGTTTCTAACGCTTATCCTTTAAAATTTCTGTCGAAGATTCAGTTGAATCACTGCGAGCCCAAAACTGGCACGGTTTTCCTTTCTTCCTGTTTCCTTAACACATTTATTCAGTGTGTCTCTTTGTGTTTATTTACTTAACTCGTTAAAAATTTTAATCACGCGCCATAATTAATTTTAATACTCACTATTTATTAATCTGCAGGGCAATTACAGGTCCGGGTCATGCATGGTCTTACTTTCCAACGCACTCGCCCAAAGGTTTGAACGCGGACCAGAATTAGCCATCGATCTGAAATTGTGATTGTAATCAGTTCGCCAGAGGGGAGCGGCATAGATCACGTTACTGTATTACGCGACAGTTAACTTGTGTTTAAATGATCACGACCGCAACGAATTTGCCGACTATGATCGTATATTGGGTTCGGACGATTGCAGCAGTAGTTAGTACCTTGTTCGATATTGCTTCCCGATAAACTGTTAACGTCAAGTCGTGGTGGTCCTGCTTTTGAGCTATCGATAACGGGAGATCGTAGGATCGAATATAGCAATCTCTTCAAAGTGTGAGAGAGAGAGAGATGTACGGCTGGCTGCTGGAAACTGAGAGATGTCGATGAAGGAAGGGGACAGCACTGTAGGAGACTAGAGTGGAACGGACAGCATTAGTTGGAAAGCGGTTAGGGGGAACGGGAGGAGGGAAGGAGGGGGTTAGATTATCTCTGCACAGTGTGCGGTGCAGCCGTCGCAAATAGCTAATGTGCATTAGCTGGCATGGGAGTTATCGACCTCCAATCCGAATCCATTAAGCAACGTAGATTTGGGCAAACACGAAATTGCGGGGCGTCTTGTGGACTCCCACGAGACTGTGGCCTAGACCTCCATCAGCTCGGAGGGAAAATCCAGCGTGATTACTTACATCCATGAGAGATTCTCTTAATTTCAAAATTCCAATAAGCTCTTTTTTTGCAGCATACTATACGCATGCCGCGGGTCATTTGCGGCCCGATGTGCCATTTTCTGTATACTTTAATGGGTTTGGTAGAATTGAAGCATTAGGTTACCTACCTGAATAATTTTTAAAAATATTTTTATATAATTTTGATGGACGCACATATTATTTATCTTGTAATTGAGTACGAAGTTTAGTGCTCTCGCTGAAACAAGAGTCAAATATATTAAATATCAAAAGAAAAAAATTCCATTTAAATTGTTTGTTGCAGATACTGTTGGAACGCTGGCAACGTTTGTGTTAATATATATGTATATAAACATGTAGTTATAGGTTTCAAAACTATGCATAATCATAAGAATTACAACACTTATATGTGTAATCAAACTCCTTTAATGTAAAGTCAGACATTTATATAAATTTAGTTTAAAATTATGGCCAGCTACTGACAATTGGTTGGTTCACACAGGTATAACATGGAGTATTAGCAATATTTATAATACAGTTATCATCGGCGTGAAAATGGTTTTCACTTATTTGATTGATTACCAGTAGTATGGATTTCATATTTGAGTTCACTAATAAAAAGTGCAAATATCACAGAGTTGAAAAATAATTATAGACTTTTGGTATTACCAACCATTTGTTAGTATTTCCAATACTATCTCAATCAAGATGGCTGGAATACTTTGTCCTTAAGACAAAGTATTCCAGCCATCTTGGACCATTCCGGTTTAATATTAGTCTTGCTTGACTAGGTCATCTTGGGTTGCATCCATTTTATTACCCCTGAAGAAGGTAGAGTTCAAGTTATATTCCTCCGTAACTTAATTTATAGAGTCAGTATTTAAAAACCAATCTTGTCAAGGCACNGTAGAATTGAAGCATTAGGTTACCTACCTGAATAATTTTTAAAAATATTTTTATATAATTTTGATGGACGCACATGTTATTTATCTTGTAATTGAGTACGAAGTTTAGTGCTCTCGCTGAACCAAGAGTCAAATATATTAAATATCAAAAGAAAAAAATTCCATTTAAATTGTTTGTTGCAGATACTGTTGGAACGCTGGCAACGTTTGTGTTAATATATATGTATATAAACATGTAGTTATAGGTTTCAAAACTATGCATAATCATAAGAATTACAACACTTATATGTGTAATCAAACTCCTTTAATGTAAAGTCAGACATTTATATAAATTTAGTTTAAAATTATGGCCAGCTACTGACAATTGGTTGGTTCACACAGGTATAACATGGAGTATTAGCAATATTTATAATACAGTTATCATCGGCGTGAAAATGGTTTTCACTTATTTGATTGATTACCAGTAGTATGGATTTCATATTTGAGTTCACTAATAAAAAGTGCAAATATCACAGAGTTGAAAAATAATTATAGACTTTTGGTATTACCAACCATTTGTTAGTATTTCCAATACTATCTCAATCAAGATGGCTGGAATACTTTNTTTAAGGACAAAGTATTCCAGCCATCTTGGACCATTCCGGTTTAATATTAGTCTTGCTTGACTAGGTCATCTTGGGTTGCATCCATTTTATTACCCCTGAAGAGGTAGAGTTCAAGTTATATTCCTCCGTAACTTAATTTATAGAGTCAGTATTTAAAAACCAATCTTGTCAAGGCACAGGGAATATCTTTATAGTTATTTCGAAGTCCAACTTACTTTCCTAACATGGTTTGTTTCGCATTTGCAATTGTAATCAGAGGTTGCCGCATTATTTAATAATGTCTGTCCTACATGGGAGAATACGGATATAAGAGAAACCGTGCAAACCTAAAAAAAAAGATTGTTATTTCAAACTTTGATTTTTAATTTCAGATCACAAAGCCTGATTATGTAGATTTAAAAAAATCCAAGATGGAATGGTATACTACCCCTTTAACGATATCGAAATCATTCTCATGCCAAAAATATCGGTAAACCCATTGCACTCTGCTGTACTGTCAGCAAAGCTGTCGATAATATTAGTACAGTTCGGATGACTTAAAAACGTATTCTTATTTTGATAATTCCTTAGCGAGGGGTTAAGTTACGAATTTCACACACTGTTGATGTCAGGTGCTGCTGATCGCTGACGCTGATTATTTCGATATGTCCTTAAAAGTAACATTACCAATGCATTGATATTTTTATATTTTCAAAAATTGTCTTATAGATACAATTTTTTAGTATCTATTATTATCGATACGTTAAAAACTCGAAAACCCGTAGTGGCCACCCCGGTGTGATGCAGTAAGTCCGTGTCTCTAGCGGAATTTCATTTTAAAATGGACTACAGATTTGGAAGAGGACTGACTGTTTGAAGAAATACAGCCATCTAATTTTTTTCCATGAACGTAATCTAAAGAAAGGTTTGAACATTTGTAACAGTCCATTTTTTTTATTTGACTTGATCGGATTTTGATTTAACCTTATTGAAAAATGCCATTGTCACACCTTGCAGCTCAGCATAAAAAAAATAATTTTATTTATCAGAGTTATTTGCTATGCGATGTAATTTAGTGCTTCTCATTTTTTAATTTTTTTATGTACCTTGCACTTCGAACAGGATACTGGCACTGAAAATATAAATACACTTTAATTAGCTCCATGAACTCGTATCCATCCCTAATGTATTGTTTGCCATTTGAAACTTTGAAGAATGAATTTTGTCGTACCCGACTCTATTGCACTTTCTCGCCAGACTTCAAAGAAATCTAAGAACTGATACTGTACACGACATTCTTGCTGGAAACTTAAACCAGGAAACTTTTTCGTCTTACTTTGACCAACTATGCGTGAAGCAGTTTGGCGAAAAAAAAATATATTTCACACTAAGCCATGAGTTTAAGTGATTACGGTCACAGAGGATCGTTCGTTCACTCTAAATCTGGATCAGTGATTTCGATCAGTAGATTCTTTTTACTGAATCTTAATTTAGTGAGCTGTTTTCTACTGGCGAACCAGAAGAACGAGCTGAGGTTTTGCCATAGACTAAAGATGAGGTAGACCGACCTCGCTGACTGCGAAAAACCAGTCTCCGTGTCCCAACATTGAACTCATTTTCTGCCAATACGTATAGCAAAAAACGGAGTGTATTGGATTTGGGGTTAGAACATTGTTTAGTACACAAGTGCTTCGAGATATTTTTATAGTTCCTGTAACCAATTTGTGATGCAGGTTGATTACATTCAAATTGGTAAAAGTATTTTATTAATATAACAGTGCTTGTCATTTAAAAATTAAGATATAAACAAACACATTCANTTGCTGGGAACTTAAACCAGCAAACTTTTTCGTCTTACTTTGACCAACTATGCGTGAAGCAGTTTGGCGAAAAAAAAAATATATTTCACACTAAGCCATGAGTTTAAGTGATTACGGTCACAGAGGATCGTTCGTTCACTCTAAATCTGGATCAGTGATTTCGATCAGTAGATTCTTTTTACTGAATCTTAATTTAGTGAGCTGTTTTCTACTGGCGAACCAGAAGAACGAGCTGAGGTTTTGCCATAGACTAAAGATGAGGTAGACCGACCTCGCTGACTGCGAAAAACCAGTCTCCGTGTCCCAACATTGAACTCATTTTCTGCCAATACGTATAGCAAAAAACGGAGTGTATTGGATTTGGGGTTAGAACATTGTTTAGTACACAAGTGCTTCGAGATATTTTTATAGTTCCTGTAACCAATTTGTGATGCAGGTTGATTACATTCAAATTGGTAAAAGTATTTTATTAATATAACAGTGCTTGTCATTTAAAAATTAAGATATAAACAAACACATTCATCATAGTTGACCATGCGACTTTGGCAGTTATGTTCCTTTGGGGCAGGTCAATGTTGGATACTTGCGCAGAAGACGAATAATCAGTCTACCTCATCTTTAGTCTACGGGTTTTACTGTCAGACCAGTGTAATTCATTAGTAATCAATAAATATCGCTGCTTAATCAGCGAATACCAGCAACTGAAATTATCAGTAGAAGGTTACTGATTCAAATGGAGCCTTCCTAACAGATCTGCAGTCAAATTCGTTGATAGACGGGGCAGTTTTACATGTTTCAATTTTAGAGTGTTCAAAAGTCAGAAGCCATCAATTTCTAGTGGACCACTTCCAACTTCGTTCACCGGTTGGGAGCCACTTTGATGAGTTAAGTTCTTGATGGCAGTGAAATATAGGTGATCCAGAAGTCACCAGACCTTAAGTCTAGCTTCTCACGAAAATTTATTCCGCTGTAGTCGCCGTACAACACCAAGTTCATGCATTATTTTTTGCGATTCTCTCTGTAGGCGCGGGTGTTTGTCAAGTAACGTTCTGCCTACCCGAGCCTCCACTTCGCACTAAATATTTTACGAGCTAACTTTTGAAGTAGCACTTTGTTTGACTCGCGCCTCGCAGGCGATACGTTCGCAAGAATTTCCCCGTGTTCCATTCTCCCGCCAATGTTACAGCAGGCTATTTCAAAGATGCGTAGTCTCGCGAAATCTGCGCAGTAATGGAAGTAATACGCTCGGTAATAAAATGTAAATGTAATACTGCACAGCTCGAGACGCAGAAAAATACGACAATAAATTAAGTAAAGGCGGTTCAAAATAAAGTGAGCAGTTTTGAAATCAACGTTAGATAAGTGTTATTGCTCCTACTTTAACGGGAGGACTGAGTGACATGCGCCCAGTAAAATTGGTAACGATGGAGAGAAAGTAGTCCCATGTATTAACGTCTAATTAGAAAGGTAAGGTAACCTTTTGTCATAAATTAAATTATTTCTTTTGCTTTCCGTTTTTTTATAAAGCATCTAAGTGTAAAAAATTAGCATATTCGCAACATATTTACCTTTCTAATATTTTCGCAGTTTCACTTGACCGACGCATGAATAAAGCGATGAGGCCCATGCCAATGCTGATTTCACATAACGCGGAAGAATACACAACGTACATACAAGTAGATCTGAAGCAGGGCTTTCAAAAGTGCTCAGTTTACCGTAAACAGCCCATAAAAGGATCATTTTCACGCACTGAGAAAATAATGTAGTTATAGGAACCATATACTGTTAATACAGGGACAGTAATCAGATTGGTTGTTGGTACAATCTAAATATCGTCAACTTAGATAGTAATTGAGACAGAACTGTTTGTTGTGCTCTTGCCTGTGATTGTAACTCCAACTGCGAATATAATTCCTACAGCAGAGCATCTGTTCCTGCTACAGAACAGATAGTTCCTTCAACAGATCGCCTTCAACAATATCTGAATTTTTCTCGCAACAAACAGAACTGTAATTAACTAACAGAACAATCAGTTGCTCGGACAGAAGTCTTGTTGCTGCTACCACGAAACACGATTACAGTTCTGCTCTGTTGTCATCTATGTGCTGCTATTTGTCAGTGCGTACATGTGCTAACGCATATATTTCTTGTTCTGAAATATAACATTTTTCACAATTTTCATACAGTATTTATAAACTATGCTCTGTAAATGCATTAGCGGCATGAAAAAAATTAGAAGTAACAATGCAACCAGTAAGTTTATTCAGAAAACGTAGGCTGACGTTCGAATGAAAATAAAATACATGTTATAGCCATGCACGTCTGTCAACGTGAGAAAGCAAAAATTGTGGTTTAACGTATATTTTAACGTTGCTAAAACTGAAGAACCTATTACGTCAAACAACTAAGATAAGGGCCTTTCTTTACACTGTGGTGTTATAATTCCTGCTTTGCGTGCTCTTTGAATGAACTGTACCCATTTAGTATCATTTGATCGCCGTCATTTTAGTATTTTGTATTTTTCACTGAACTATGACAGCACATATAAGTCATTAAGGTATACAAACCTGCAGGGCACATTTATGAAATCGGTTTTGTTTAATTGCTCTTGATTGTATTACCTTTGTAGATGCACGAAATAATCACATTTCTTCTTGCAGTTACAAGTAAGAGAGTAACAGAGATTGGTAAATTTGCAAAAATTTAAGAAGGGATGCTGCTTTAAAGCGACTGTGTGCTAAAAATTTGTGTTCGCATTCTCTAATAGAAGCTGTGGTGAAATGTGGTAAATCCTGAAAGAGAGGGGTAAATTTCCTTTAAATTATATCCAATAAGTATTCATATATAAACGGGAAGCAATCATAAAAATATTCTCTGGTTCAATTTTCATAGCCAGGTGTTATTCTGACAAACGCTCTCTCCTTTTCCGTCTTACACATAGCTGAATCTTGGAGGCAGAAAGTGTTAGATGCCAAAAACCGTATTACAACATATTGTGACGGGTTGTCACATTTCCCAGTACAAAAGTTTCAACCATCAAGAATGATCCCCGAAATAACCATACCTGGTGATGAAATGGAGGCCCTCATCGGAGCAGCAAGGATCGCGTCTAGCTGGAGAGCAGGTCACCCAAGAACTGATACGAGCGGATGGCGTGTGTTATAGCGATCACCCGCCCCCCTTTTTTTTTTCTCTTTCCCATCCTACGCCCGCTCCAGCAGACGACTCTTCTGCCACCAGGCATTCTGGCGGTTTTAACTGACCAATAAGAGATCGAAGGAACAAGTGCTTCTAGAATCCAGGAATTTTGTATAAAAAAACATTTCGGGGCTTATCGAAGACAGAGAGAACCTGGTTTTGGGGACAGACATTTAGGGGAATTTAATCCTCCATTTGATAAAACTATGGGGGAGGGGTGATGTACGAAGGGAGAAAACTTAAAATATATGTACTTTTATACTTGTGTGTTTTAAATGTTTTTTAGTGGGGTTTAAAGATAATTGTTAAAACAAATATTAAAGATTTTTTCAAAATGTATACAAGTTTTGTGTGATAACCTTGTTGTTTATAGATAACAGTTTCTGTAGAATCACTGAATTATATAAAGTTTTTGAAAAGCTAAATTTATTTGTGGTTCTCCTTCATACACCACACTTAGACTACACAGAGTTTGTTCATCGTCTCCTGATGGTTGATTTTCTCTGCTTGAAGTAAAAATTAAAAAGATGAAGTATTTATAAAAAAACCAAACCTGTAGGGAAGGAAGGATGCATTCGCCTGTCTAATGATTCGGAAGCTATCTGTTGCAATATTATACTCCGAATATTTGTATCTCTCTTGCATCTCGTCTACTAATACGTTTTGTTTTGGAGAGCAACAGTAGCCCGAAATTCGAGTCATGTTTTAAAACCAAACTGTTTTACTTTATCTGCAGTATAAGTAGTGGTTTAGTGGCATCGTTAATAATATGAACTGTGTCATTACAAATATTCCGTCATAAATTTCAACATAACTAAATGAGAAGAGTTTTTCCGGTAGTGAGTCCTTTTGGACAAATTAGGAAATCTAAGTCAAATTTTTTATTGTTCAAGAACGAAATAGTTACGACGTTCCCATTAGTTTGATCGTAAATACTTTTATTTTTGCTTTTATTTTTCATTCTTAAAGGAAACAATAGATTTTAATTTATACTCCAACTTCATACCCCGCAGAAGCAAAATGTGATTTAAAAGTAAAGAAGGAAAATGTGATAACCTTTTCCCAAATGAATTCACTACACCAAAGAAACATCAATAGCCCCAAATAAAAATGCAATTTAACCTGTAAAAATATTCCTTTTGCTTGTTCTTGAACGTTAATAAGGCACATCTGGCTGTATCACCGCGTGATTAAACCCGGTGGAGAGCAGCCGACTGTCACACTAACGTCAGGCGGAAACACGCTGATCATTGGACCGGTACGGGGATGTACGCGAAATCCTAAATCGTCAAATACCCCCCTCATCAAAACCCGTCCACCCTTCCCACGCCAATCGCAGTTTCAGCGAACCCACCGATGTTTTATTCATCCTGCTCAATCTGGCAAACAATTAAGCGTGGAGGTTTGACGGTACGAAGTGGTGACGGCCTTCGGTTGATGGGCGGGGAGGAGAGGGGAAGTCAATCAATCATAGAAGGGTGTGTGTCCCGTTGCGTGTTGGCTGGACTGGGTTGGTGATGACCCTCCCCAGCAGTCTAGGGGTTCTCGTAGCAGTTTGGTTTCCAGGAAGAGGCTTTGATTTAGGAACGCTGACCTGCTACGCTAGAGTGAGTGAGTGAATATATTTGGGCGGCTCTTAATAGTTACTTCTTGAGAGCCAATGTGGGTGATTGAGGTGAGTAAGGAGCAGCGCTGGAATAAAAGGGCGGGGGAAACGGCAGATACCCGAGAAAACCCATAGACCAGCGGCATCATCCGGCAACGATTCCCACATGCAAAAATCCGGGAGTGACCCGGCCGGGGATTTAACCCGGTTCGTCTCGGTGGGAGACGATCAGGCTATCCGCTCAGCCACCGCGGCCCCTGTTAGGCTAGAGGGCATTGGTCTTGTACACTCATAAACGCGAATTCAAGAACGGCAGCACTTAAAATTTCTTGTAAACTTCCTAAACTCTAATGGAATTTTTTGACCTGTACATTGCATGGAAACAATGCCACTCATGAGGATGAAAATATAGGAGTGTTGTACATCGCTACAATACAAATCCGGGAAATTCCCTAACCATTTGACCGACCTAGGCGAGCCGGATTCGATTCCCAGCGTGGTCGCTCCCGGATTTTCGCACGTGGGAATCGTGCCGGAAGATGCCGCTGGTCGGCAAGTTTTCTCGGGAATCTCCCATTTGCCCCCCACCCATTTGTATAGAAATTTCATTCGTTTGCCAACAGTCTTTAAATTTGTACATGTCGACAGAATTAATGTTTTGTATGCAGTCAACTGGCCATGCATTTTTATACTAAAGTCTTTATTATTATTATTATTATTATTATTATTATTATTATTATTATTCCATTTGCAGATCTTTCCATTAAAAGTCGAAAGCTCATAGAACCACTTTAAAGTTGTGAGGGATAGAAGGATACGACACAAAAAATTTAAGAAACAATTATTTTATAATAATTTATTATTATTTTGTAATTACATTTTCAGAAGAAAGCAGTTCATCACATCATGCGATATACCCCCGTTCCTTCAGTTTACTAATGATTGAAGATATCTCAATAATACGCGAGAAATACTCACGTTTTTGAAGGTCAAACAAATATCTGTGTCTAACAACAAGTTCATTCGGAACTTCGGCAAATAGGTAGCCAGTATTATCGGTGTCTTCTGCCTTCTTCGTATCGCTCATTGCAGCAAATTTGTTGGAGGTGTGTGTCAGTGCATCGAGAAAATTGCCATCATGGTTTTCAACATTATCACTGCCTTCATGTTCATTTTATTCTATGCTATCTTCATGATCGCCTTCACTTCCTGTTTCATACTCAATATTAAATTTGCTTTTCTTTGTAGCAGGAGTTGAATGCTCATCGGTATTTAGAACCGACGACCGTTTATTTTGAAGTTCGTCGACTTCACACGAACGTCTTGCAAGTGTACATTCTGCGCAAACCGTCTCTACTGCACTCATTCCGTCTTTGGCATTAACTGTCTCACCATAATCACCTGTCAAATCGGTACCCATCGATGAAGCAAGAAGTATTTCCGGCAACACTTTCTGACTCCCAGTAGACGAATCCTTGCAGATCTCGTTATTTTCTTTCAATATATCGCCTTGCACAAACTGCATGGGACCAATGCCGTAATGCTTCATAGTACGAAAAGGGATACAGGCCGTTTTCTGATGCCGAAGATGTATTTTGACCATAGGTGAAAAATCGATCACAGAATCGGCAATGGCGACAACCAGTTAGCGATGATGCAGGTCGCGGCTCCATGATCGTTGAGGTCAAAGGCACGCCTTCGTATTCGCAATTCATCTTCCTGATATGACGAGAAAGAGCTTCCAAATCGATATTCGCCTCATGGTGTCAGAGCGTCAACTGTAATTTTTTTTGTTCTATATATATGCTGTTCTTTTTACAACAAAGAGCCTAGTTTGCGCCCACAAACGGACTTACACCATCAAATTTATATATAAAAAAATATGGGAACACACTGAGAAATATCACATACTTGTTCGCCACATAAGAAAACAAGCAGGTAATTATGTATACATAAATATAAAAATATAAAATTATTTTTAAATAATTTTATAAATAATTATGTATATATAAATATTGCAATAAAGATTTATTTTAAATTTATATATTTATATATACTATACATATACAAATATTTTTTAATGACATATTATGTTAGAATCTGCGTTGAGGGAAAAGAAAAATTTTAAGTGAAAAAGTGATATTTTAAGGGAAAAAGGGAAATTTTGTGGGAAATTTAGTCAATTTTAAAGAAAAAAGGGAAATTTCTATGGGAAAATGGCCGCCAGGGGACCGGAATGACCGAGCATGAACAGCTCCGATCTCCGATCCCAGATCCCGTTGTCCCAAAATGAAGATAATCATACTAATTATCTAGTTCAGGCTCCCGCCTACCTGGAGCATTTTTTCGCCCATGAGGCCGAGAAGCGCGGGAGTGGTAGAGGCGACACTACCACGCGTATCAAGTGCGACATCGCCGCTACGCGCAAGGCTCTGAACTGGCGTGCAGTGTTCTCGTCGATCATGGTGTACCTATAGGACTTTCTGCGGTGACCCAATTATTTTATTGGTGAAAAGTCTGTAGGCAGGTTTCAATGCAGGGCCTTTCAGTAGTTTTGTATGTACCTTATGTATATATTTCAATATACAGCGCTTTGAAAAAGCAATTTTTTAAAAATCAATTTTGGAGCGCTTTGAAATTATCGTTATAAAATGTGCGTGACGTTTTGAAAGAACTCAATGGCTCGTCTGGAGGGTGTGTTATTTTCGTAGATAAGACCTTTAGATCCACGTTTATTAGTTTCGTAGACAAATGTGTCTCTGCAACGCAGTTCAAGCACCAGATAAGTGGGAGGCTTTCTATCGACACAAATTCTTTTCATATAATTTATTGCGTACATAAATATTGAAGCCTCAGTTTCAAGCACGAGTCGACGAGAGAAAATTAAAGCACTTTTCACCCAGTATCTCCTGATAAGACAGTCACCAACACGCCTTAACACTGATTCCCCGTTCATTCGACTGACTGGCCAGTCTGCACCCCAATAGCATAATCGGCTCGAGTCAAACTCGAGCCAAGGTCTTCATGACAAGCCTGTAAGCTTACATCAAGCTTGTTGTGCAAAAAAAAAGTCTAAATCTAATTAACTAGTCTCCACAGGTCGAGCTTGTTGCTAGATCGACAGGTAAAATTTATCGCAAGCTGCAGTCATAATTCCAGCCATGTGTGCTAGTCATGAGATATTTGGCTTGATTTAAGTTTGCATCACACATGATACGACAAGCTTGCTCGGCAAGGCAAATTCAAGTCAAATGGCAAGTTTGCCGCAAGCGTTCAT
>NQII01008698.1:59250-83169 GCA_002778355.1 Clitarchus hookeri
GATTTTACACTGGATAAAATGAGTGGGGAGTGGAAAGATTTGGGCGGCTCTTAACATCAAGGTCTTGAGAGCCGACGACGGTCAAACGAGGTGAGAAGGGATCAGCGGTGGAATGCAAGGGCGGGGGAAACGGGAGATCACCAAGAAAACCCTTCGACCAGCGGCATCATCCGGAACGATTCCCAAATGCGAAAATCCGGGGAGCGACACTGCCGGGGATCGAACCCGGTTTCCCTATGTGAGAGGCAAGTAGTCTAACCACTACGCCACCGCGGATCCTGGGTAATACAAGATTGTTCTTGAAATGAAGTATGCTTGCAACACGAAATCGTAGAAGTATTTAAATTGGTTATCCACTTACTGACATTACTGACATTTATAGGCAGTAATTAACCTGAAGGCGTATTGGCAAGCATGTGGTTTAAACTAAATGCATAGTACCACACAAAGGTAGCCCCCTCCTTCATGGATCTTTAGATCCACCACTGTAAACTCATTGACTAATATCACTGATTCGGGTTTAGAGCGTGGGCTTACTAACGAGTTGCGTTGAGAGCTATTGGTGGCCGCTACATCGGGGTCTTAAGCGCCAGTGAGTGAGGATGGAATGTTAGGACGGAGGAAATGGGAGTGACCAGAGAAAACCCGCCGGCGAACGGAAACGTCTGCCATGTTTTCCACGTGTGAAAATCCGGGTGACCAGGTATGGAATCGAACTCGGTTCGCCTTGGTGTGAGGCGAGTACTCAGATGACTACACCACCCGGCCCCCTTCGTGCCAAGGAAAAATTACGCACAAAAAAGCATGAACGTCAACGCTTATGTATAAGAGCCCCATAGTAGTTAGCAAAGTCATTCAGTTGAAACTTTACGTAATTTTTTTTTGTTCTAGCATTGTAAGTGAGAAGCACTTACACAGACGTACTATGTCGAGACATGAGCAACAGAGTACGAAGATTTCGCATAGTGTCGGCAGTAAATAAGCAGACGATATTAGCTCATTCATATACAGAATGTAAAAAAAAATCGAGGCGTGGGTGTGTCGGAGACACGGCCGTGAATTTCACGCAAATATGTTAGCGGGCAATGGTTTGTATAAAAAACAAAATGTAAATAACGAAATGTATACTTGTATTTATATGACGACGCCTTTCATTTGGCACCAAAACCAGCGTGCTAGCACATCGGAGTCGCGAGATATACTGCCTGGGAATTTTCTCCAATGTCCAAAATTACCGCCAGTCGCCGTGGATACCCAA
The DNA here is from genome assembly GCA_002778355.1 of Clitarchus hookeri. Classification (NCBI taxonomy): domain Eukaryota; kingdom Metazoa; phylum Arthropoda; class Insecta; order Phasmatodea; family Phasmatidae; genus Clitarchus; species Clitarchus hookeri. The sequence goes on from NQII01008698.1 coordinate 60,509, forward strand.
CCACGCTCCGCGCATACGCGGCTCCAAATCAAGGCCATGCTCCCGTCGTAGTCGTACACCCGATCGAACGAGATAAGATTCATGTCGGTCATGTAATTAGTCATGGAGTTATTAGTGTCGAAATGGGTCACCCAGCAAACGTTACATCGCCGTTTCAGTCTTCGTACCCCATGTGTCGGTCAGAATTTATACATGTTTTCACGTTTAAATCAGAGAGTACTTAAGAATGCAGACGTGAAATAGCCGCTTATTCCGCGGAACTCCAGGCTCACACGCCAGCAAAATGGCGTCACTAGCCAGCAACATGCAGGAACGCTGTTCGCCAATCAGCGCATGGTAAATTACTTGCTAGCTTGCAGTCCATCTAATAGGGAACCTTTCGAATCACGCGGTAGCCAATCAGACACAATACCCGTTCCCGAAAGTCTCACCCAGCCAATGAGCGAACGGGTACGCCCACATCAAAGGAACCGCCACGCCACTTCGTCTCTGTGTGCTTATTTACTCTGTATAGACGGTTCACGGTAAACTGGGCACTTTTGAAAGCCCTGCTTAATATCTACTTGTATGCACATTGTGTATTATTACACCATATGTAGTATTAACATTACCATGGGCCTGATAAATTTATTCATGCGTCGGTCAAGTGAAACCTCGAAATTATTATACAAGTAAATGGTTTACAAATTCGCTGATTCTTACACTTACATGGATTGAAAAAGGCGAAAGCAAAATAAATCATTTCTATATTCACAAATGTTTACCTAATACTTTTAATTCAACGTTAAAGCACGAAGCTACATTCCCCTCGTCGTTACAAACTGTACTGGGTGCATGCCAGTCAGTGTGCCCGTTAAAATGTATACACATAAGGGCAGTGACATTTTTCAAAGGTTCGTTTCAAAAGTGTTCACTTTACCACGAACAGTCTTTATTAATATCACGACGCCGTTCTATATTGCTACGCGCTGGCGCTCGCTCCATGTGCGGTCCAGCTCTGTGGGGAGTGACCCACCTCGACCCTCCCCTCTCCCAAGGCAGACCCGCCCGCTGCCCCGTCGTTCCCCGGATGAATGATTGACAGCGGTGACCTGGATGGAGTCACAGCCCCGCACTCCTCCCCTCTGTTGGAGAAGTCGACGAGTTTAGAGGATGCGCAAGAATATTCTGGGAACGAGAACCCTTTGCGCAACGCGGAATTTAGAGAAATTTCTGGGCGATGGCCTGCGACACTATAAATATTGCAGCGGTCCAAGTACCGGGAGTCTTTTCTGTGGAAGCCAATTGGCTGATTGCAGTACTCAAGCGACGTGTGGTGCAGCGACAGACATCGGCGAAAGGGATGGACGATGACAGGAGATTACGTGACGACGGCGGACGAGGTGTTTGTGGAGTGAATGGACGAAAGGGCGTGATGCCCAACGAGTGAAGGCTATTTATTGTGCGCGAGGGCACTCGGATAACTTTAAAATATTGCGGCCTCGTGGGACCTGAACTAAACTGAGGTAGGACTGAAATAACTTGTAATACAGATTTTATTGTAAATTTTGGAACGGTCAAATATGGACAAATAATTTATAAAATAATTGAATAGGTTTTGATACACTGTCTATTGGGACTGATTTTAAATTATTTAGTTATATTAATTTCTTTGAGGTAATTGTATATTGTATTGAATGAATTCATTAGTTGTAAACAGCAAGTGATATAAATTTATTGTTGAATTTGGGTAGCGAGAATTTTGTTTGTAGTTATTGTAAATAAAATTAGGAAATTTTAATTAACTCATTTATTTAATTAAAACCTCCATCCCTCAACGAACATGGTTCAGTCAACTCACTTTGAGAAATAACAATATAGTCGATTGACGGTTTATCACACTTTTTGAATCAAACCTTTGAAAAAACACCCCATGTATGACGTATTTGGTTGCTTCTAAATATGTTAAGTATCACAAGCGTTTTGAAAATTGTTTTAACATAAAAGTATATTAATTTTAGTTAAATTTATCTTTTATATATTTTTTATACATAAATGACAATATTTCATTTATAAATAATATGAATAAAGAAAAAGGAAAATAAGTGTGTTGGTAAAGCCTAGTAGGAAATAGTTCTTATGCAAAATAAAATTAAACTGAGTGCGCACGAATGCGGTACCTTGGCCCTCAAGTCTAATTTTCTAAGCTTTGGTTGTATGAGGCGGAGGAATATCCGGGAAGTAGAACTTTAGCAGGCGTTCAGAAAAGTCGGAAGTAACCGTGAATGGACTATACAGCGATATCGACAGGTGTGCTGGCGATAGTCGAGACGGCGTTGCGGGGCACGCGCATAAAGACGGAAGTCGTTTCACAAAGTCATTAGTGCGCGCTCCGCTCAGAGGCGAGCACGTGCGGCTAATGATCCGAGATTCCGCGCCACCGGCTATGCCGCACGTGGACCGCAGCCGCATCCGGCCGAACGACGAAATGCCGCCGGATCATCCGGCGGCATTTCGTCGCTTCACACGCCGTTTGGAAAATGCACTCTCCAGGGCAATTAACCGACACCGGGGTGCATTGGAAATAAAGTATGTTGTACCTAGATAGTGCAGGTGTGAGTATGCATGTGTATATAACTATGTCACAAGACTTAAATTTTTCAGAATTGAGGACAGCGATGGAGAAAGTGAGCAAGTGTCGCTAAACTCACATAAAGGGTGTATAATTATCTGTTTGGAAGGGTACCATGGGATTGTTAAACCCTTCACGTATAACTATCCCGAGTTTACTCGTACACGTATGACATGTTGCACAATAGGTGAAATCGCGGCCGGATCTGTGCACATTCAAAAGTTAGCACCAATACGGACAGCGTCTTTCCCTGGGTAAAACTATTACTTGGTGCTAACATACGCCATTTTATAACTGGTTGCTGGTTGTGTCATGGACTGTTCCGAGATGTAATCTGTTATAAGAAATTCGTAAGTACTTTACACCCCAAAAATCTCTTCTTTTGCCACACCCTAAACGCAAAATAAATGTGTGTGTTAAGGGGTTAAGGAAACCAACTATTTACTCAAAAAAAGATCTTTACTACGACACAAACATAATATACAATAATTAAAACTTGTGTTGTTGCACGAGGGGTTAAGGTTCGGCATTAGATGTGGAGGATAGACTGAAGGTCCAAGAGAAGACAAAGATATAAGGAGGGTTCCTGGCTCGCTCTCTCAGTCTAGCAGGAATACACTTGCCCCCAATTCTCCCTTCTAGGACCCCCTGATCTGGCGAAACTGGCACCGATTAACCACATTACCTTACAGAAATTATGTCCGGAAAGTTCACAAATTCAGGAAATAAAAAAATAAAAATCATCGATTAATTTTTTTTTTGTATTTAAGCTTCTACGTATTTCCTTCTCCCCTTATCCACTCTGTAAACGTGGTACAACGATTGTGTGATGATTGGAAACGATTGCAGTTGTCCTCTTGCGAGATCACCTTCTGCTCATGCGTTGCTTGTGGATCATTTGAATGTCACCAAAAATGGTGTCGATTTATAGTTAAGGAAATAAAAAGAAGCCTGCCTTTGCCGAACGAGACGAATAAAAAGGGCAAAGGTGGCGGTGGTACGTCGTGGATCACCGTGAACTGTCGTTCAGCCAAAAAACTGCGAGAAAATTGTGACCGTGTGGGCAGGAGGACCAGTGCGAAGGAACTACCAGTTTGTGTGCGTCGCGCTCGCTTCCTTTCACAAGTCTTTCACAAACCTCCAAACAAAATGCTGAATTACTGGTCTGGCCTGCAGGCGCAATTCCATGGTGAATCGGCCCTCAAGAGTCGAACAATGCACTGAGCATCTTATTCACTTAAGATATATGAACATGTTATTGGGCGCGCGATGTTGTGTCGTATCCAAATGCTGCTTTCATCACTTCGTAAGTTTCCGTTTCATTTGTACCAAGTAGTCTTGCTATAAAGTGGTTTTAAATTTGTCTACTATGATTTATGTGCAAGATTTGATTAAATAAATTCAATGAAATGAACTGTGAAATGAGACGACTGTTAATCTTCTAACAAAGAATTATATTATAATATCCGCAAGCATATATTAAAACGGCGTTTCATAATATTCGTATTATATTGCTGCCTTTAATTTAAGTGCAACTAAAACTAATGCTTTTCTTTTAGTTGTGCCTTATTGTTTACTGGAAAGCTGTGTGAGAAATAGTATAAAATGGAGGCGTTGTTTTATTTATGAAGGTAAGGACGGTAAATTATAGCGAAGAACATTTCATTTGAAGTGAAAAGGAAAATTCTCCCAAATTTCTTCCTTCCTCTTGAACTGAAATAAAGGGTGCTGAAGCAAACATATTTAAAAAGTGAACGATATGCTGCCAATTTTTATCCAGTTTTTACGTTATTAATCACGTGTTTTACTTTCTCGCGAGAAGCAATTTCGATACGATACATTTTTGGCTGCATTGGTCGACTGGGATAAATTGCGATCATTTACATCTCGTTCACCTTCTCTCTTTCGCAATCGACGCAGAAACGACAGGGTGCTTTTTCTTTCCTCATTCTCCCCTTTTACCCACTCCTATACTACCCTTTCCCCAACCTCACGTGTGCTGCTTTTCTGCAATGCAGAAAATGGGCCCCTCCCATTTTTTCGAGGAATAAATGGGCGGGAGTAGAATTATTCATCTCGTTTCCCGTAGTCAGAGCAACGTGTTATGTTGCAACGGCGTAATTTTACCTGTTACCCGCCTGGAGGGTTCGCGTTAATGCTGGAGCTCATTTTGCCTTGAAGGCGTATGATTTATCAGCCATCTATTTCACTCATTCCCAAAATACAACAGTCGGACACTGATTATATTGTACAGAATCTACTAATTCCCTCTTTAACTTAAAGGCTAGGTAATGCTATTTTTACCATCTCGTTTCTCTTGTTATGGCGGAGCCAAAATGTCATCCCACAGTTCTGTATGTCTTTTTTGCATTTTTATTCTTGACCGTTGCTCTGTTTGCTATTCTTTTTTCCTCCGTGTCTAAAATATCGTTCCTTCAAAATTCTCTGCTTTCAGTCTCACTCTGAAGTTAACAGTTTTCTCGAATCTCCATTTTTTAAGGTTTTCATTTCTGTCGTACTTACGACGTTTTTTTTTTTTTTTTTTAATAAATAGCTGCACAAGCAAATTATTCCCTGAAATAATATTAGAATGGGCTATGCAGAAATCTTGAAGACTAAATTGGAGAATTCATATTATGTCGGGCTACTGCCATTTGCAACTTATTTCAGTCTTTACTTATCTGTAACTGTAGTTATTCTGGAGCAAGAAGTTCTCGTAGTTCATGATAGCAATTTAATTGCTATCAAACAGGACATGCATCAACCCAGAGAGCCCTATTCTGCAAATTGACTCTCCGGGAATTCTTATTTTACGCCACTCGCACACCGGTGGCATAACATATTGTCCTGAATAAATCTTGCCTATAGGATCATCTTTAAATAACAATTTTTAAATATATTTTCGATGAGCTTCATGATACAATATGCCGACTTTAAAGTTCCCAGAACAAAGATAATTTTTCAACACATTCCAGTTTGAATTTGCCACAGCACAATAGGCGAAGCACTTCCAAAAATCCCCTTGTTAAATATTACATATTGTACTATGCTGCCAACTATCGATCAATGTTTACATTTAAATAGATTTCTTAAGCAGTCTGTTTAACACTGCTATCTTAAAAAACTGAATAAAAACATTAAATTAATGCAACAATTCTGAGAGTATTTCAATCTGTGGTCATACTCAACTCTGAAACTGCAATTAAAGATGTAAACAATAAAATAAACAAACATTTGCAAAACATTACAAGTACACAGAGTAACTAAATAACAAATGATTCTGCCAATAAAACTGCGATGCAAATAATAAATATAAACAACAAATTTGCAGTGTTAATAAAGTAAAAAACAAAAAAATCATAAATGGGCAGAAATACCAGATTATCATACGTTACAATTTGAATGATTTGTTGATGATATACAAAAAAAGTGCTTATTTAATAACATCTCAAATGTTCTTATACTTCAGCTAACTAGGGACAGTTGATATACTTAATTTATCCGAATATACACATTTGAAAGGTTTACTCGCCCTTGTCTTGCCTGGAATTCGAAGTAAATTACCTTGCATCGTAGGCCGGCGTATATTAAACTAAGCCACTGAAGTTTGCTGTGAATAATTAGTTTTGCGATTAAACGAACGAAGTAATTTTGACTCACTTCACCCAAAATTTTATAAGAGACATGTAAACATTCGAGTAATACAGTTTCAAAGATTGAAAACGAAAGAAGTAGTAAACTTTAGCCTAGAACTTTATGTAGCAACATTTGTCTTATTTTTGAATAAATACGTAGCCCTTATTGAGCCCGGAACGTTAATTAAGTAGTCAGTTTTCTACAATAAGACAAACCGCAGATACTAAGTAAATGTAAATTACAAATATAATCCATAAACTCACAGTGATTGTACTTATAAGAATAGCGAGTACAAAAAAGGCGTTATAAAGGAATGCTGGTTGGCTCACCATTATGAACATGTGAACAGCCACACAGCGTCAGTCAATGTCTAACGATGTGTGGCTTACAACTGTAAATACAACCTTCCCAGTAGCAGTCTACGTTGCGCCAACGTTGGCACTTTGTTGGAAAGGTTGGCTATATGTTGGACTGGAGAACGCACATTGATACAACGTTGGCCCAACGGTAAATCCCAACAAAATTTGTTCCCACTTAAACGTTAAGAGATTACTTAGCATCCTTGAGAAAAGGGTGTCACTTAATTAGAAAATGCCACAACTTATCTAAATTGTAATTTCATTTTTTTTTAATGGTTGGTTGATGGTTGGTAACATGTTGGTAAACGTACGGTTGGTAATAGGTGTGTATTTTTCTGTTAGGCCAACGTTGGGCAACCAACATTTTATGTAAATATATAGCACAACCTTTTTGAATGAAAACAATACCACTTTCTTGAATTTTATATAATATAAAGGTTCTTCATGGCCTGATATATTTTTCTTTAAAATATGTTCAGTTGATTATATGCTGTGTCAATGTTGGGAACACAAAAGTAGGTAATTGGTACTAATTGTTAGGTTGCTTCAACATTGTGTAACCAACACTATGACAACACTGGTGATTAACATATTTCTGATGAACTTACACTATCATTTTGTATGATTGTTTTAAAGCAATAATAAAACACGTAAGCTATGCCTTATTTAGAATGGACTTTTTGGTCATATGTTGGTTACTTGTTGGAAAACATACTGTAGCCATTTGGTATGAAAACTCCTGTTTGGCTAACATTGTGAAACCAAGAAACCAACTTTGTGCCAACAATGGCAATAACCATTTTTCTAATGAAATGAAACAATATTTTTGTATGATTGTTTAAAAGCTATTTTTTTAAAGCACAAACAATGTTTTATTTAAAATGGACTTCGTTGGTGATGTATTGGAAAACATACTGTAAAAATTTGATGTGTAAACTTTGGCTGGGCAAACCTCGTGTAACCACCATTAGGCCAAAAGAGGTAATTGCCATGTTTCTGATGAAATAATACAATAATTTTGTATAATTAATTAAATGCAATTTTTTTTACACGGAAACAATGTCTTATTATTTAAAATTGACATTGTTGGTGATGTGTTGGTTACTTGTTGGAAAACATACTGTCAGAATGTAAATCTTTGTTTGTTCGAAGGGTATTNTGGAACATTGAAATAAATTTACAAAAAAAATTATCGTTTAAAATGACAAAAAATATTAATTTTTACAGCATATGTAGGTACCAAACGTAATTTTGCTTTAAACTGTATTTTGTCTCTCACGCACTGAGACAATGTTGTGAACATAACAGTTGGTGATGGGTACTTTCTGTTACGTTGGTACAACATTGCATACATTATGCTAACATAAACATATGATGTTATTAATATTTTATAAATAATGGTTCGGGTTTTTTTTAGAACAGAGATAATTAAAGAAAAATTAACCTTCCTTCGTTGGTTGTATATTGGTTATTTGGTGTGTTTACAGAAACGAAATGCATTTCATCCTTTTAACTTAATGTCGTTTCAGTCAATCGCGTATTTGTTCTCCATATGTAACAATTAGAAAGAAAAAAAAAACCAGACTGGAAAGTATATAAACGTCAATCAGCAACGTTGTGGCATAGTTAGGAAAACGAATACACCATGTGACCAAAATTTATCAGCCATTACTGAAAGGACGAACTAAACATGTGTCTAAAATATTTCAGTTAACTGTAAACGCTATTCTAATTGTAGGTACAACTACTACATACATTATTTATTAATTCCAGCTGTGGGTTTATTTATTATAATTTTGTGGTGTTTACTCGTTAAGTCATAATTATGGCATCAGCGGGACGAAAATTTTCTCATAACTAGATAGAAAGCAAGACATTTTTTTTTTTTTTTTTTTTTTTTTCAAAATGTCATTNATAATTTGTTTTAGTTAAAACGGTTATCATTATTTCGGTTTAAAATTTATGTAATTATTTTGAAAATTAAATTGTTTTATTGCTGTAATTAATGTTTTGCTACCAACGTGTGGTGTAAGATGTAACACTGCAGCCCTTGTTGGAAAATTTTGGTGGGGCCAATGTTGGCCCAACATTTGGCTCTACAACTGAGCCAACATTGACATATTACGTTGGCCCAACATCTAAATGTCACACGGACCTATGCTGGCCCAACATTACTTTAATTTTGATTTGCCTACAAAAATACAACATTGGCCCAACATAATGTAATGGTTATGTACACAATTTTAATAGTATTGTGTTTTCCTTTCAGTTTGGCAATCACAAAGTCATTTACTAACCAAAGATTTCATTTAATGCGTTTTGCCAAAGGACGTTTAGTCTAGAATAGTTTTGCTGAATGAAGATTCACCTAAAGTTTAAAAATATGCATCTTACCCAGTGATGATTCACCTAATAGCATTTGGTTTTTCTGATTTTTATCAAATGTGTTTTTTACCTAGCAGCATTTACCTTAAAAACGATTTGCCTAGAGGCACTTTGCCTAAAAGCGTTTTACCCAACCTCTTTATTAATAACAGCACCTCGCATGATAGCTTTTTCCTTATAATTGTTCCACCTTAAAGCACCCCCCCCCCACAATTGCGTTTTGCTTAACAGCTTCTTATCTGAAAGCGTTCGTTTTGCCTAACCTCTTTATGGATAAAAGCACCTCGGCTGATAGCTCTTTTCCTTAATTGAGTTTTGCCTGTCGGCATCTTACATGTAAACGTTTTGCTTAAGCGGGAGGTAACCCGACCTTCTTGGATTTGTCTTTACAAATCTTCGCAATCAAACTTTAATGTCGGACATTTAAAATCAAATCTTGACACGGCATTGAGGACTACTTAAGAGAAATGTTGAAGTTTGTACGGTTTAAGTTATAGTCATATTTTCCCACGTGGGAAAGAAATAATTAAATAATGAAGGGCCTATGATTACGGCTACATATGTGAAACGAGTAAGGTGAGAAAAATAAGTGTTGTACGTAGTTCGAAATAACTGTTAACCTGTTCCCCGTGCGCTGGCAAGCTTGGTTTTTAAATATTAAATCTGGAAAATTATGTTATGGAGAAATACACGTAAATCCAAAATGGCGGGGATACTTCCAACTTAACAACGCTTTATCCAAAAGAGTTTTGCCTAATGACGATTTGGCTGGAAGCGTTTTCGATAAGAGCGCCTCGGCCGATAGCTATTCGCATGAAATCGTTTCATCTTGGCGTTTTACGCTAGCTGCGTTTTACTTAGAAACGTTTTTACCCGAAAGCTGGGGCGGCGGAAACCGTTCGTCATTAAGGGTCAAGGATCAAGACGAAAGAATATTTTAAATTAAAATTAACACCTGAAGTGTCGCAATATCGCATAAAAATTCTTACTTGCTTATTGAGGCATCCTCAGAAATTACGTAGTACATATAAATATATATTTTTTTAAATTTTAACGTCATAACTGATATTGTTTCAAAACAAGTATCGGATAATATAAATTCCAGAAATACTGTACCATTATACTAGAAGCACATTTGAAAATAATATTTATATTTGTATTTACGTACGGTATTAATTTAACAACAAAAGTAGTAATTTTAGTGCGGTTTCGTTATTTCTTCTGAGAAACTGACCCCAAAAGGAAATGTTTAGGGGCAATATGACGCCCCCGACACGCTGATTCCGCCGGCCATGCCCGAAAGCGTTTCACCTAACGGCGTTTGGCCAAAGTGATTTGATACGTCAGTGTTTTGCTGAACGCCGCCAGGCACAGCTCGTGACGCGCGAGTTGCCGCAGCAACCCCGGCATCGCCTGCTCGTGGCTATCAGGACATAAACCCGCACGATAAGGCCATTTTCCGTCAAACGCAGCGACGTGTTTTCAAAACCAACCGCGCTCGCGCTCGCTTCGCCACCGGGAAATGCGCCCCGCGATACCCAATTACCTGTCGCCATAAATAACCAGTTTTCAAATAGCCCTGAAAGGATTTTGTGGGAGGGTTGGGGACAGGGGGGAGTGAATCTATCTTGTCGCACACGTGTAATCGCGAGTCGTTTAATTGGTGTTTATTATTTACAGTCGCTGTTTAGTCATTAATGTCCCGCTCCAAGATAGGCCCGCTTCCAACCAAAGTTGCGGATTAAAGTAGATTTCAGGGCGGGGGGTGAAAGGGAAACTGGGCGAAGCGGAAATGATTTGTAATCGAAACATCTATTTATGCATTATTGACATTAATTTCTGTTTCGCTCACGAGTATCGATTTGTTGCGTGGTTTTAGTGGATCGGAACACGATATTTCATCTTGAGTGGCTTAAAGCCTTGTTATTCAATCAGTGATGAGTTCTCTCTCTCTGCAGTAAAATATTTTAATGCCGTAATACTGAACGACAGATAACAGCCACTGTTTGCATTTGGTGATGTAAGTTCGAAGAACAGCAAGTTTTGCCTGAAAGTAATGCGTGAAATTTTAGTTTTCTTGTTTTATTTGGGAGTTGTTGGTTGTAATGTTTGCAACGGTGGCCATAAACTAAATTAAAACATCCAAGTTTGGCTAATAAAACTTAATTTTATTTGGATCTGCTATAAATTATTCCCTGTTAGTCAATGATAACAATTTCCCATCAAGTAATTTTGTGTCCCAGGCTAAATGAAGTTGACTAACATAATTTTTAATTGAATACAAATTTATTTTCTTTGGAGGGGTACGTCTACATGCTAACGAAGTTTACCTTTTGAAATACGTCGTAACGCTTGTATCGTAGTAACTTTGTTTATAATTTTTTTACGCTTATTTAAAAATTAGTTTTTACTTGCTTTAGATAAACAGCTAACTATGTATAACTGTAAAATTATGCTGAAGTGTAAGTTTTTTAATGCCTCAGAAGTAGAAATGTATTCTTCGTTTTGGAACAGAGGTCCGGTGAAGGAGTAGAACGGAACTTGACTTTGGCTTTACTTTGGCCTTGACTTGATACAGCGACGATAATTTGTAACTTGAAGACCGGGATGTAATATGGTAGAAAAATGCTTACTATTTGTGCTTTGTTGTTCCCGTTAAAACAGCCCTCATATTGAAAGTCTTGGACTATCACAACACTGTTTTAAAAATTCAAAGGATTTCGGGTAAGAAATAAAATAAAAATTGTAAATATTATTATGCGTATACTTCACTTGCGGTGTTTGAGCGAGAGGTTGCTACCGGTTGTTAGTGTAAAAGCCCCCCCAAAAAAAAGCAGAGCAATTTTCATAATATATGTACCCCATTTACCATTTATGATAGGCTCCGCACGCATGTCAATAAATAAAAAATAAAAAAACAGGATAAGCGCCGACTTTTTTTAGCAGAATGAAACTTGCCCAGTAGCAACTTAGTCGTAAGGAGCAAGGCCACTATACAAAACAGCGCATTCCTTCGAAACTAAGGCCATGTCCATTACTTGCTTTAAAGGTATGTAATACAACTTGCTTTTATAAAAATACACCGTGGACATAATACAACCGCTCAGAGAAATCGTCAGCTCCTCTTCAGTTCAACTTGGACTCTGAGGGCGTCTTCTACAATAGCAGTCCGTGATTTTTCCATCGATAAACTTCAAGAAATTCCGGCTTCCTGGATTCGCTCTTTGGCCGACATCTATTTGTGCCGAAAACTCAAGTTGGACTGATTACTTCTAGTTTATCCTAGCAACAGAAAACACGAATTATTTCCCGATGGCAATCACATACATATGCATACTGTATGTGCCACAGACTTTCGAAGTTAATTTAGTACTTTTAAATGAACTCTTGAAATGGTTCCCCGGAAGGAAGACATCTGCTATTTGTGGGTTTTAGCGCGAAGCTGGTGTGGCGTGGAAATGTTGACGTAAATGAAACAGTAGTGCTATTGTTCTAAGAGTGCGCGTAAATATACTTGGTAAGGAACTGATGTAATTATTTGCTATTTGTCTAGTGAGGTGTAAAAATTGTGACGTAACGCGGTGGGTGAGCTGCGCCCTATATGTTTAATACGTATCCTACTGCATTATTTTATGTAGTATAAAAAAAGTTGATGAACGAAGGGAGTGAGAAATATACAGTATGAGAGTTCACGAGATTGTACACTTGCTTAATTTTAACCAGTTGTTTTTATTCATATTGGACTAGTAATTCATTACAAGCAAAAAATAATTCTTTTGAAATTTAGTTTGTTAAAGACATAAATTTACCAAAAAATGGTTTTAATTTTTGTGTTTCAGAAGGAACTTTCAGTTACCGCGATGAGGGATCTGGTGGGTACACTTAAAAATTATTAAAATTATTAAAAAATATTATTTTTTTCATATTTTTCCTATACTGTCACACATATCACATTGTTTATTAGCTGTTTATTGGCGTTGAATTTCGATTGTCTGTNTGTTTTTATTCATATTGGACTAGTAATTCATTACAAGCAAAAAATAATTCTTTTGAAATTTAGTTTGTTAAAGACATAAATTTACCAAAAAATGGTTTTAATTTTTGTGTTTCAGAAGGAACTTTCAGTTACCGCGATGAGGGATCTGGTGGGTATACTTAAAAATTATTAAAATTATTAAAAAATATTTTTTTTCTTCATATTTTTCCTATACTGTCACACATATCACATTGTTTATTAGCTGTTTATTGGCGTTGAATTTCGATTGTCTGTTAGTGGTGTTTTAGGGCTCATCGACAAATTTGTGTTATTTAGGCCTTAAAGAAATCGAAAATTAATAGTAATAAATAGCACGCTTTTGCTTTACAGTGCAACCTATAGCAGCATAGTTTAACTCAAAACTATTTCCTGACACTTAAGGGAAGCTGAAACTAAAGAGGTGCGGCGTTCATAAGAGCGAAATGATGTAGAGAAATGCAGCTATTTACCGTAATGGTGACGTGGGATTCAACGTGGCAACGGCATTACCAAATACGAGGTACCAAATATTAAGTTTAGTAGGCATTCGAGTGTCGATCATATCAAGCCGTTCACTCACTGTATCCATGATCGTAGACCCGTTGCATACGAGCGATACACATGCCCGGTGTTGTACTCAGCAAAGCTTCAGTGCCCAGTGTTCCTCGTAGCTGACCTGATTTGTGGGATTTTCTACAGCTCTTTGACATCATTGGTTAATATCTAGCACGCAGCACGCTGTTCGTTGGTTGTAAGACAATTGCCGAATACAAGTACAGTGCACACCAAAAAAATCTACGTGTGACCAAACAGGTTGAAGCAATCGAGCATTTCCATTATTTTGGCCGAGGAATTGATATTCTTGATTGAAAAGAGTACGACCTACTGTAATTCAAAATTGTTCAAAATATATTGTGTCTCGGAGACAGAATTTTTGTATCTATCTCCGAGTCTATCTCGCAGTTAACTTCTTCGGCAAGCGTACCAGATTCTTAAAGCTAACGGAATATACACCACTTATTTAACAGAAACAAGAAAATTAATGGGAATAATGGTACTACAGCTGTATCACTCGTCACTCAGAAATACCACTGCGCCTCTCTGAAGTTACACTGGCAAGAACGGAAGTTTTTGGTAAAGAAAAAATGGAACACTTTCTATGGTCTCCTTTCACTTTTGACGAAAATCAGGTTTATGGCGCAGCGATATACAGTACGGTGACTCTTAAATTACTCTTCCAGTCAGTTCATGTGTAATGCACTTTTGTCAAGTCACGAGTAAAAAAAAAATCTCGTAATTTTAAGGTATTACTTTTTAGTTTCTCAATATATTGGGCAACAGAGTTATGTACATTGGGTTCCATAACAGGCGGTTCAATTTAGGCTATACAATTGCTAACATGGAACGGAACAAAGTTTTTGAAAACCCAATTTTTCAGCAGGAAACTATAACGTCGAAAGAAAATGCTGTTAAACTCTGCAGGTTCACATCGCAATAGATATCATCGTATTATATATTTTGTGCATACTGTTATTTCTGTTTTTAATACGGACCGAATTACAGTGGTACAGTACATGAGGTCTTATCCCACGTCAACGTTTAGAAAATCAGGTGATGACTTGCATAATAAATTAAAGGCAGTCACCTACCTGCGCTTGATTTAGGTTAAAGCTGTAAATACTTAATTTTTAATAAACTATTAAACTAATCGTCAATAATTTTGCTTAGGAAAATAAAACCTACTCTAAAAGATGACGGGTTGGTACTTTCAAGATATCACGCATAATACTATAAATATCACTTCACAATCCTCCAACATCGTTAAAGACTGCTTTTTCAGACCGCTGCATCTTAACATACTAGCCGAACACTAGCCAATCTACGATAGGATCCTGTACTGATCTCTGCTCCAGATTTTCCACCAATAAAATGATAGGGTCGCAGCTTGAAGTCCCACAGGTACACGCAACGCGACAAAAAAAACGTTGCACGCCAGTTCACAGTCGTGCGCGTGACGGCGATGGCACACTTGATGCGCAAGGCATTATCACCCTTATCGCTACCGCGCCTCACAGCCTTAGACGCGAAAGTAACTCGAGGTAGGCGGTCGACTTAAAGGAAATCCATAGTAAACATTATTAAACCCTTCGAGTTCACACCCGGCCCGTAGGGAAGCACTGCGACGGCGATGGAAAATAGCATAAACAAACTTCGCTTGTATTCTGTTTCCTCGGAGTTTTAAGCAGGTGACTATAGGGTTTTTATACAGCAATCAGTTCATAAAAGATACAGCATTGTCGCTTAAGTTTAAAACACTGCTTTACAGAAGAACATGTACCGCAAACATAGGACTACTTACAGTGATTTTTGCTCACTTCGACACTTTTAAACGACAACATTTATGTTTCACTAACCAAATTTATAACTCGGAAACCAAATATCGACTTTAATTCCTGTCCTGAAAAAAGATTAACATTGAAATATAGAATAGACACAACTGCATATACAATGAGATCTATGTGTCAACTAGATAAGTCCCTTAACAGTAAAAAAAAAAAAAAAAAAAAAAAAAAAAAAAAAAAAAAAAAAAAAAAAAAAAAAAAAAAAAAAAAAAAAAAACTGATCCAGGGGCTATTCGGGACTCCAACCTGTAACACTGTTGTACGAAAGCAGCGCCTCACCACACGCGAAAAAAAAATTAACAAGGGAGATATAAATCAACAGAGGAGCAAGTGCCTGAGATTTGCCAACACGTGGTAGGCAAGTTTTTCTTTCTTTTCTTAAATTTAATAAGCGTTTTTGGCTGTCGCCCCGCGCTCCGTGCTATCCGATTACATCATCGTTGGATTACGGCAGCGCGGAGTGCGCTAATGCACACAAGAGGAAGAGAGAGAAAAACCAACAAGGAACCACGGCTGGTCTGAAAAAGCGTGCTATGAAAGTTGGGACCGAGAAGACGAAAGCAGGGAGAAGGAGCCACCCGTCCTCAATTAACCCGCGGGATTGAAAGAAAACAGCTGCAACTGCCAAAATACGCTTTCCTTTCTTCCCCCTTTCCACTCTCTCCTGTTCTCATTTTCTTTTCGGCATGTGTTCCGGGCAGGGAGGGGGGGGGGCAAGTCTTTTCACCGGGAGACGAGCCTGGAATAGACAACTAGGCGTGGTAATTTGAAGCTGGAAGAAGATGTGATGGGACCCGAAAGAGAAGAACTCTCTATCTACAGGCTGATAGCTAGAGACCCAAACATTTCACGAATTCATTTGAGGACAGGTTAAANAGAGAAGAACTCTCTATCTACAGGCTGATAGCTAGAGACCCAAACATTTCACGAATTCATTTGAGGACAGGTTAAACTTCAACAACATGTACATTCATGTTCCTCTCTCTCTCTTGGACCACGGTTTGTTTGGCACGTACGGACCGCCCTCGACCAATGCCGAACTTGCAAGGGAAACAAGAACAGGATCCCATGATACCTGTTTGCACNAGAGAAGAACTCTCTATCTACAGGCTGATAGCTAGAGACCCAAACATTTCACGAATTCATTTGAGGACAGGTTAAGCTTCAACAACAAGTGCATTTATGTTACTCTCTCTCTCTTGGACCACGGTTTGTTTGTCACGTACGGACCGCCCTCGACCAATGCCGAACTTGCAAGGGAAACAAGAACAGGATCCCATGATACCTGTTTGCACTGGGGTTAAATTAGATCGACAACCAATGAACAACTAACTGAGGCTCGGAATACACAAAATATTGTGGAGTCTAGCTTGCTGCCGAATGTATCCGCGAAATTTCTGGGCCTGTACGTGATAGCGCGTGCATGGCCACTGTCGCGTGTTGTTATTTCAGCTGCATTGTGAAAACTGCTTGGATAATAGTAGGTAAACATTCAAGACAAATTGTTATCTTCTGACGTCTCCAGTTATACGTAAAATTTTAGAGCAAAAAAATAATTGTCAGCAAATAATATAGAAATTACATATAAATAGTACGCTGAATTGGGTCGAAATGACTTTTTTGAAATTTGAAACGGACAATCCTCGCAAAGTTTAAAAAAGATTCTTTTTCATATACGTAAATAAAAAGTGGGAACTATAGTTATATCTGTAGGACCTATACATTTCTGCCTTTGAAACCGTACGGTGGAGTGCTGAAAATAAACGCAGTGTTTTTACACAGTCAATTTTTATTTTAAAGTGGAAGTGTTACATTCTTGTAGTATTAATGACTTTTCGTGGTTCCACACCACCACATTTTATTAATGTGTATTTGTTCGATATATATTTTTTTGTTCGGATACAAGTGTAGTACAGACGTAAAAAATGTTTAAATGTGCGTGCAGTCACAAACATCCACCGAACAAATGATAACACAGTGTCGGTAAAACATTTATCATTTACGGGATTTCCAAAAATGTCTAGAGTTTATGAAACTCACTGATAATACCTTACCTGAAAATGTTTGCATTTATTTTACAGTATGCGTTTTTGAAGGATGTTGGATGTTACTCCTAATATAAAATACTATAACGCGCGCGGACTCTCGTATCCATCGGGGGCTTCTGTTATGCACCATTCGGCGCNNGATCCTCATCACTCTTCAAGGCGGTCTCCCGGCAGCCGGGGAATGATTGACAGCTGACCTGGCTGGCGTCACAGCTCCTCCTCCCTCTTTGCCTAGGAAGCCGACGAGTTTAGAGAATGCGCAAGAATATTCTGGGAACTAGGACCCTCGGCGCAACGCCACACTGAGAGAAATTTCTGGGCGATCGCCAACGACACTATAAATACAGCCGCAGTTGGACGGTCGGGAGTCTTTGTGGAAGCCATTTGGGACCTCCATCCCTTAACGAACCTGGGTTAGCACATTGACTTTAAGCAATTATAACAATATTTTCTTCAAGGCAGGACGCTCAAAAAATAATATGTTCTTCGTAGAAAACTCAACCACTAGGTTTATGTCTATAACTTTCTAAGAAGACTAAAACAAAATATCACGGAAATTATATATCTGCTTTATTTTTCATTCAGTAATTCATTGAAATAATTAGGCAACAATTTTCCAATCGTTGCTTCTTATTAGTCGTAGGTACCAAACCCATAGTTAATGTGATTTGATTATTTTTATGACGTCTGATATTTTCATATTGGTTCTACGGTATTTTTTTATTTTTCTGCGTTCTGTACTTAACTAGTCAAATAGTTAACAACAATTTTACCATCTACCATTTCTAATCTATGTTCTGCACATTACTGATGGCGCCCAATAAAAACAAAAACCGTCTGCTGCACGCTACTCCAAAATATATCAAATCTATCATGCTGTCATGTTAATTCGCGATACGCTATCGGTTTTTGCTATACCTAAGCCCTTCATATCCAATGCCAGTTCCGACGTTCAAATGCGTTGATGTCGTACCGTTTTCGATCGACAATGAATTACATGTACGCTAGGCTAGAAAAGTAATTGCTTTACCTCTGGACGTATGATTAACTCGTGTGAATTATGGGAACACGTACTTTTGAGGATTCTGGGAATATTAATGAGGTAATTTTCTGTAGTTAAAGCAGTAGTCGCAGGGGAGCGATTAATATTATATTCAGCAATTATATGTTTTCAGATATTATCTCTCTGTTTTATAAAGTTCCGTAACATTAATTTCATATAGCCTATGCAATTTGAATATAAAATCCTACAGAAACAATAACATCCATGCTCATGATTTCTATATAATGCTGAAGTGTGGTTTTAAAAATACTTCATGTAACTTATCAACAAAATTTAGCCTGTGCACTCTTAGATGTTGTGTTTTCATTTTTTTTTGTACTTACGAATATGTGGGAGTACGCTTTAAATTTGACATACTTGGCGTAATGGGGCCACGGTGGCTGAGCGGTTAGCACGCTCGCCTCCCACCAATGCGAACCGGGTTCAATCNTATATATGTTCGATTACAAGTGTAGTAAAGGCGTGAAAAATGTTTAAATGTGCGTGTAGTCACAAACATCAACCGAACAAATGATAACACAGTATCGGTAACACATTTACCATTTACGGGATTTCCAAAAATGTCTAGAGTTTATGAAACCCACTGATTATACCTTGCCTGAAAATGTTTGCATTTATTTTACAGTATACGTTTTTGAAGGATGTTGGATGTTGCTCCTAATATAAAATACTATAACGCGCGCGGACTCTCGTATCCATCGGGGCTCCTGTTATGCACCATTCGGCGCTGTGGGGGGCGGACCTACCTCGATCTCACCACTCTTCTAGGCGGTCTCCCGGCTGCCGGGGAATGATTGACAGCTGACCTGGCTGGCGTCACAGCCCCTCCTCCCTCTTTGCCCAGGAAGCCAACGAGTTTAGAGAATACGCAAGAATATTCTGGGAACTAGGACCCTCGGCGCAACACCACACTGAGAGAAATTTCTGGGTGATGGCCGACGACACTATAAATACAGCCGCAGCTGGAAGGTCGGGAGTCTTTGTGGAAGCCATTTGGGACCGCCATCCCTTAACGAACCTAGTTTAGCACATTGACTTTAAGCAATTGTAACAATATTTTCTTCAACGCAGGACGCTCAAAAAAGAATATGTTCTGCGTATAAAACTCAACCACTAGGTTTACGTTTATAACTTTCTAAGAAGATTAAAACAAAATATCACGGAAATTATATATCTACTTTATTGTTCATTCAGTAATTCGTTGAAATAATTAGGCAACAATTTTCCAATTGTTGCTTATTAGTCGTAGGTACCATACCGATCTCATGCAGTTCATGTGATTTAATTATTTTTATGACGTTTGATATTTTCATATTGGTTCTACAGTCTTTTTTATTTTTCTGCGTTCTGTACTTAACTAGTCGAATGGTTAACAACAATTTTACCATCTACCATTTCTAATCTATGTTCTGCACAGTACTGATGGCCCCCAATAAAAACAAAAACCGTCTGCTGCACGCTACTCCAAAATATATCAAATCTATCATGCTGTCATGTTAATTCGCGATACGCTATCGGTTTTTGCTATACATAAGCCCTTCATATCCAATGTGCCAGTTCCGACGTTCAAATGCGTTGATGTCGTGCCTTTTTCGATCGACAATGAATTACATGTACGCTAGGCTAGAAAAGTAATTTCTTTACCTCTAGACGTATGATTAACTCGTGTGAATTATGGGAACGCGTACTTTTGAGGATTCTGGGAATATTAATGAGGTAATTTTCTGTAGTTAAAGCAGTAGTCGCAGGGGAGCGATTAATAATATATTCAGCAATTATAAGTTTTCAGATATTATTTCTCTGTTTTATAAAGTTCCGTAACATTAATTTCATATAGCCTATGCAATTTGAATATAAAAGCCTACAGAAACAATAACATCCATGCTCATGATTTCTATATAATGCTGAAGTGTTGTTTTAAAAATACTTCATGTAACTTATCAACAAAATTTAGCCTGTGCACTCTTAGATGTTGTGTTTTCATTTTTTTTGTACTTACGAATATGTGGGAGTACGCTTTAAATTTGATATACTTGGCGTAATGGGGCCACGGTGGCTGAGCGGTTAGCACGCTCGCCTCCCACCAATGCGAACCGGGTTCAATCNATACTTGGCGTAATGGGGCCACGGTGGCTGAGCGGTTAGCACGCTCGCCTCCCACCAATGCGAACCGGGTTCAATCCCCGGCAAGGTCACTTCCAGATTTTCGCAATTGGGAATCGTGCCGGACGATGCCACTGGTTGGCGGGTTTTCTCGGGATCTCCTGCTTCCCCCGCCCTTGCATTCCGTCGCTGCTCCATACACACCTCGCTACACCCTCATCGGCTCTAAATACCTTGCTATTAAGAGCCGCCCAAATCTCTTCACTCACTCATGGTGGGACGTTGTGGTTCAGTACTGCAAACAGAGATATATGCCAACCCTTTTAGACCAAATTTAATTTATTTTTTCAGGTGTTGCATGTAGGAAATGTTACGTTGCGTGTTGTACTCACGCCGACAGAGCACTCGTTTCATCACAGCCAATGAGCTATATACATGCTTTGTGCTCCGCAACAGTGATATGAGCCACTCCATTACCTAGAGCAGTAGCCCAGTTTACGAATCAGTTGCCTACATGGAATATCATTGGACACTGAGCCTTGCAAGTTTGCAGTACCGGAGAAATTTAAAATTCATTTGATGTATACAGTTGTGTAAAATGGGTCAGAATGGCATAGGGTTCGTAAACAACAAATTACATTTTGAGTGGCTCATGATTATGGGCGACCAAACTCTAGGTTATACTTTCTTGGCTTCCTAAAGGCAACTTACCAATTTGAAATATAGTGGGTGGTTGCTGGAATAATTGCCTGACTACTATTACGGTTATATAAAGGCTGTTCACGGTTAATTGAGAACTTTTGAAATGAACCTTCGAAAAATGTCACTGACCCTAACTGCACGTATTTTAACGGGCTAATATAACTGGCATGCACTAAGTAAAGTTGGTAACGATGGAGGGAAAGAAGTTGGATGTCGCAACGTTGAATTAAAAGTGTTGGGCAAATATTTGTGAATAGAGCCTACTAAAATAATTTCCTTTTTCTTTAAGTTTTTTAACGCATATAATTGTAAAAATTAGCAATTCCTAATAATTGCACAGTTTCACTGTACCGACAAATGGAATAAGTAATCAGGGCTATGGCGATGTTTATTTTACAAGAGGTGAAAGAATTTACAATGTGCATATAGGCTATTCACGGTAAAGTGAGAACTTTTGAGCCCCTAGTTACTATTTCCTTTCAGCCACTTTTTATCCTTTAACCACGTTTTAAAATAAATACTGCCACGTAGGTGATAAACCCAGTGTGTATATTCCACCGCACTCTAAAGTTAACGTCTAAGGCTAAAATAAAATATATTTATTGACTATTATTCCAAACGAGAGGGCTTTCAAAAGTTCTCATTTTACCACGAATAGCCTATACAAGCACGTACAAGGGTTCGGAGTCGGAAGAAAACGTACAACATAACAAACGTTAAGAGACACTGGCGGACGGCGCGGAGTGAAGTGTCGACTGCCAGTTCAACACACCACACTGGCGAACGTCAGCTCCTTACACGGTTACCAGCTGCCGAGAGTAAGGAAGAAAATATAACAAAAATAAACGTACAGTTGGAGACTCGGGCACTTGCGGACGGTGCAGACTCAGCTGCTGCGAACTGTGGGTTTACAACACGCGAGGAATAGCTTCGAGGCTGGGCAGCCGTCACAGGTTGAGACAAGAGTGTTGTGTTGCAGTGGGTGGGGAACGGAAGGCCATCCTCGGCAGAGCGACAACACGTGTGACGTCCGCAGAAATATATGCTACTATACTGCGTGGAAATTTAGTATCTTCTGTAGGCTTTGGGCACAAGCCGTTTGCCCACGTCGATGTCATTTATTAAACGTGTTTCTGTAGACTTTCAGCTTTAGAGTGACATGTGTTTAGTTGGTTATTTATTATCTACGTAAAAAGAGGCACACGTTTATGATATGAAAAACAAACTTTTATTATTCTGTGCGTAATTTAATTTTACTGTTTAGAACATGACCCTTACTGCAGATTATTATGGGGTCGTATGACCCATCTGACTCACTGGTTCCGCCGCCCATGTAC
>NQII01008699.1:0-23845 GCA_002778355.1 Clitarchus hookeri
TGGTGAGAAGCAGCCTCTGGAAAGCGGACTGCTGGGTAGCGGACAGATGACTTGACATATGTAGAACCTGGGATGAGAGCCCACACCGACATGTCTATAGGCCACTCTGATGTAAACAAACAAACACAGCGACACGACTCCACATCACGCCCTCGAATCAGATCCAGCAATTCCTCTATTAACCCACATGTAAACATTGATAAAATTTAATCAATCACCACAGACGAATACAAAAGACAGTGGTGGGAACAGTGGCTTATGCATTATATAACTTTTGAAGCTATACATGTGTTAAGAGGCAAGCCTGTTTCAGACGGTGTAGCAACGTCACAAAAATCCAAGGTTATCCCATCACAACCATTAAGTTATACGACGCGACTCCACCTTCTCAGAGAGTAGATCAGACCGAGCAGGGAGACACGAGGGAGGTCTATTTCACAGATTTGAAACACGTAATACTTAATTTCCTTATCCAAAAATCATGAGCTTGACACATGGTGTATACATGGGATAGGCATTGCGCTGTTACCACACCCTGTATCGCTATTCAGGAGAAGGCAGCTAGCCAGGGCGGGTAGCTGACAACGTAACTTTCAATCCGGGGATTCACCCTCGGAGCAGTCCCAAGGCGTAAGGACACTCGGGCAGGAACCGAAGCCGAATGAAAGAGGGTAAGTCCTGAGAAGTAGCTGATAGATAAGTCCTCGACGAAGGACACCGGGGGTGCCCCCGACGAGAACTAGTGCAGACCCAGCTCCGTAGGAATCCCCGCCACAGTAACTTCACCCTCCCTCCGCCCTAGTCGGAGCACACAAGTTGCTTACGAGACGCAAAATCATGCACAAAAACGCGCGAGTTAAACAGGGGATCTCCCGAACTCTCTTGAGAAAGTGCTGACAAATGTAACTTGAATATAGCGGGACACGAGTTAAATTCAGGAGCCAGTCGAGGCAGTAGGCAATTGAATCCGCGCCGTTGAGAGGCGCTGGACCAGAGCGAGAGTGAGAACCAGTCATGCAGTGTTATTGCACGCGGAGAAGCGGCAGTCAGTTAAGTCAGTCGAGGCCGTGTTCAGATCCCGGCCAGGTCCATCTTAGAGTCAGTTGTAACCCGCGCCGAGTGGCGACAGACGGGAGCGATGTTGAGACGCAAGAGTAGTCTGTCGTGTGATGGGAACAGAACAGTAGTATCACCAAGTCGGGACGCGAAGCGCGAGATCGAGTGGAAATCAGTCAGTCAGTGAGTCGATTGTGATGTCTCTGGGAAAAGAACCCAGGAACAGTCGAGACAGTATGTGTAAATTTCCAGGACAAACCAAGTAGAAGTGCCGAGATCTTATGAGTTTATTTCCGAAAAAGTAGTGGCAGTTTCCGAGGCGGAGAAGTTGGGAGCGCGAGACGAGTCATGGCAGACGTCGACGTAGGAGAGGGGACGCGAACTATGCGACGAGAAATGCCATCCGAGATCGAAGAGATAGCACAAGTCCCGGGAAACCAATCCCGGACTTCCGAGAAGGGAAGCCGAGCTGACCCAGCGACTTGAGTACAGCACGCCAACGAGAGCCAGCCGATAGCCTGTAAAAGGGCCACCCCACTCACCAGACCTCAACTACAAAACAACGAAGACAACTCACCAAAATCCGCAGTCACAGTTAAGTAGAAACGTATCCATTCAAGCAACCTTCCCCCGACGCATAGCATTACGCCCAACAGCCCTTCAGGCCTACAACTGGGAGGAAGGGGGGGTGCTCAGTTTCGCCAGTGTGTGTATAAATACCTATGTTACCTTCAGGCAAATAAAATACTTGTGTGTTAATTACCGGAGAATAGTGCGTATTTGCTTACTCCTTACTCAACAATGACAGGTGCCCTTAGTCTGCACCAAGTAAAGTAACTCAGTACCCTACTAGCCATCAGCCTGTATAACTCAGGTGGCATGGTAGCATAGCAACAAGCTTTCGTGAACCCTTTCTATGTAACAAATTATATATTTTTCCTCTTTAATAATTTTTTCAAATAAATACTTGTATGGCGAACTAACTTTCTGCAATTCATAAGCATAAAAATCGCCTCTGACCGGTTCACCAAAGTACGATTCGAGGTAATATACTCGAGGATACAAGTAGTTCACAGAAATAACCTTAAATATCTCATAAGACCAATTAACCTCATATTTTTTGTCAAATACACATTTTAGTTTCGACATGCGAACATAATCGCCAAATTTAAAATGCAATTTCCGTTCATCATAAACCTTGAAATTGTTATATACAGATTTTAACAAACTGTTGCCTTTCACATCAATAGGTGCTCTTCTGATAGCTCTGTAATACCTGAATTATAGAAGGTCATTATTTCAGGCAGAATATTTACCCAAGTGTGAGTTCCATTCTATGTGAAATATTTATACAGTAACTGCTTTAAAGTTCTGTTAAAATGCTCCACCAGCAAAGCCTTATTTTCAGAATACGTCACGTAATGATTAATTCCATTCCGCAACATGTAATTCTGGAAATGAACATTAAAAAATTATGTTTCTTTATCGGTATGCAAATTATTTCGAAACCTCTCCTTTAATACCAAATCCATAGCATTGTAGCCCAATTTTATTCTTGACTGGTATTCCCCAAGCGAATACACGTCTATCACAGCCAAAATATACTTAAAACCATTATTATGTTTCGAGAATAATGACATGTCACACAAATCAGCTTGAAAAAGATCGTTCATTCCCAACGTAATAACCTTTCTTCTGGGAAAAATAACTTTAGCTGGTGCGTGCAGCTCCGTAGCGAGTTTACTAAATTTCATCTTTACTTTAATAAATATATCCGCCTTCAGTTAATTCTTCAATAATCGATACTATTTCGTTTGTGTGTGAATTAATATCTGATTGTTTAGAAGCAATAAGCAGTCCCAATATATCCACTAATGCATTAGGATTGTCCCAAAACACATGTGAAAGTCTATCACCTACCGCTTCTTTATATAAACCACTTCCAGGGATATCTCTTAATAAACTCAATTTTGGGTGATCCACATCTTTAATACTCCCTAAAGATGAATCGGTATTATCGGTATTACGAAAATGAGCATTTGTAAATAAAACAAGTCGTTAATACTTTTCCAAATCAGCATCCAATTACCCATTCGGTATCTTTTTAAATAATAATTCAAACAGACCTTGGTTCTCGTTCGTCACATAATCACATATTTGTATTTTATCTCCTTGTAAAAAATGTTTTACGGAATCTTTTAAGAACCAAACATTTCCGTGCCGATATAAGCCTTATGTCGTATCGCGAGTAGGTAAAGCACTGTTTAACACTAGATATTTACGAGTCGATTCAGAAAGTTTACCAGTTAGTCGTTTCTTCTTTACAGAACTGGTTTAAATATGCCTTAATTTGAGTCATCCCATTCCCTTCGAAGGTGTTTTACTAGTAAATACTTCCTCTTCACGGCCGTTATAACATTATGTAATTCCGAAGTAGACTTAGACATTGTGTATTGATCCTTTATATACACATAATGTATTTATAGGCAACATAACCATAATCACTGTGTTTGTTTTCTAGCTGGAACATTCCTTCGTTTACTCTGTGCATTTTAAAATCTATCACTTTATTGAAGACACCATCTATTTTACTGGCAATCCGTGTTCTCGAGTCATTAATAACAACGATTAATCGAGTTTTCACATCCTCACATTGCATTGGCAACTCTGTGTTAGTAACTAAAAACGTCACTTTGCTAGTAATTTCATCACTTATAAAATATGTTAAGTCTTCCAATGTCTCTGTAAGTTGTGATTTAATAATCGTGTTAACTATTATGTTAAAGTCACTCGTCAATCGATCTAAATGTGTGTGTATTATAGTCTCGATATTTGGCATAGCATTTAATATATTAACTTTATTCTTCGAAATTAAAGTCGTATTCTTATAAAAATTATCACACCCTTCAGATAACCTCGCTATTTTGTGTTGTTTATACGCCGTTTGTGTTTTCAATACGTCTAATGTCATATTTATTTGCCGCATTGCTGTCTTTCACTGGGTCGCCGACATTATGTAATATATTACCGTTTAAGTTAAATTTTTATCGCGAGTTCTGGTTAAACACATTCTGTAATGGGAGAGTCTTATATCGTTATGTCCAAATGTTGAAATACTCATTCTTCGTCAGGAATTATGAAACTGTCAAAACCACGACAGTAATGTCCTTTACATATCGGAAGCGCAGTGAAATCGTATTTGTCTCTCCAACAATCGAAACATATTTATTTAAATTTGGTAAATGACATGTCACCTATAATGTGTTCGTTGTAAATATGATGTAGATTGAAAGTATTTAACTTGAAAACTAAAAACATGTTGGCATTAGCGCATAAATTATGTTTGAAAATTCTAGCATTACTTTGCGATAGATAAAAGCAGTCTACATTAGAATGTCTGCCGATTCTGTAATACTTCTGTATTTCTCCTTGCGGTTTGCTCCATACATCTTCGAAAAAAACACAGAATTCGGTAATGCTTCACTTAGGGGAATTATTTCATCTTTGTTAGTGAATGGGAAATATTTCATTCCTTCGATTGAATACAGAATACTCTCAAATAGGTGAAATGATAACTTTTGTTTTTTTTCGAAAACAAATATACGTTTTTCAAACCTAAGTCAATGTGGATGTTCTAAAAGCATCATTATAACACACATTTCACGGCAAGAGGAATGCCCATTTATTATACACAGTATGTTAGATGGTAAAAGCATACCATGTATCTGTGTTTCTTCAGTTACTTCTTCCTTCTTAGTTACATTTACTGGAGGATATTTATTTTACCGTATAACCTTCTTACTAACAAACCATGACTTACTAAATCTTATAAGTTTATATGACCACATATATAGCATCGTACACAGTCTTAAATAATGTGTCATGGTAGACGTATCAAAAATGGTAGTGTAGTCTTAAACACACTTATTAGTAATCTACCATTTGAACTTAATTTACCTAAATATAACTACTGCGGACCCGGAACACATCATGCGAAACGTTTGGGCCGTAACGACAAAGAAATAAACGCATTAGACGAAGCATGCAAGCAACACAATACAACTTATGTGCAAAGAAACTGTATAAAATACGTCATATTGCAGATACACATTTAGCTGAGAAAGAAGAAAATATTAGAAACAACATTAACACTAAAACTGGAGAAATAACTGGAACTTGGGTAGTTGGTAAAGTTACGAGAAATAACTGGAACTTGGGCAGTTGGTAAAGTTACGAGAAATAACTGGAACTTGGGTAGTTGGTAAAGTTACGAGAAATAACTGGAACTTGGGTAGTTGGTAAAGTTACGAGAAATAACTGGAACTTGGGTAGTTGGTAAAGTTACGAGAAATAACTGGAACTTGGGTAGTTGGTAAAGTTACGAGAAATAACTGGAACTTGGGTAGTTGGTAAAGTTACGAGAAATAACTGGAACTTGGGTAGTTGGTAAAGTTACGAGAAATAACTGGAACTTGGGTAGTTGGTAAAGTTACGAGAAATAACTGGAACTTGGGTAGTTGGTAAAGTTACGAGAAATAACTGGAACTTGGGTAGTTGGTAAAGTTACGAGAAATAACGTAAAAATAGGAACGGGGTATCGTACTGCAGAGAGAGCGGGTTATGGTAAACAAGTAAGAGAAAAGGAAAAGTTGGATTCCTGCTAGGCATACTCCAACCAGCGTTAACTGCACTCGGTTCACCCCTGGGTGCGGCCTCGGCAATCATCCGGGCAGTTACACAAATAAAGAACAGCGCAGGTGGAAAAGGAATGTTTCTTTGTCCTAACAAAGATTTTCAAGTAACTTTAAAAAAAAACGGAAGACGAGAGAAATAACGGAAACGATTATAAACAGTTTTCCAGCCCATGCGCTCATGGACCAATACATACGTGAGTATGCCAAGCAACTTAAAATACCATACACCCCAGGTGTTTACATGAGATATTATTTACCACCAAAGTCATACTTTCAGGAATGTATGATTTTTAATTTAGATTCTAAACAAAATGATGGGACCCACTGGGTGGCAATAAAAAAACTGACGTCATTCCATCTACTATGACAATTACGAAGACTTGCGTCCCCCATTATATATACGTAACTATTTACAGGATGCACTTATCATATACTGTACAACTACGAAAATGAACAACTACCGGAGACATACAACTGTGTACATTTATGTATATAGTTCTGAGTATAAATAAGAAATGAACCCTTTAAGATCATCAGTAGCATAGAAACAATTTCAATAACACTTATCTTAAGCGGAAACTCATCACAACTGTGTTATGTTTATTTCCCTGCCTTGAAGTTAGATGGTGAATAGCAAACGAGTCAAATTTAATTCGAAACATGCAACAGTATATTAAATATAGATACAAATAATCAAACATTCACACTGAACATCGGTAATGAAAAACACTAGATTGTTATACTAGTTCGATAATACGAACTTGAAGATATGGAAACATTCATAAAGGGATCGGTTTCTGAAAATGTTAAGTTCCTGTTTAACGGTATTCCGAATATTTCAACGAGTATCATGTCTTGCAATGTCGTTATCAATTTAACGCAAAATGGTTCGATCGCATCTGTTACTTTACAAACGGAAGGCTTATCCAGCCAATCAACTACATGAGTTGTCAAAGCAAGTAAATATTTTGTCAGTTAACACTAGTGTCGTGTAAACGTAAATATTTTTGGAGGTTCGTTTTTAAACTGCAAACCTACGTACACGATACACGAATTCACTTGTTCAGTTGTATCAGGATATAAAATAATTGAAAAACTATATACGTTCATTTATTTTCCGGTAAATGTAAATAGCATTGATGAAATTGTTGTCACTATAACGATCAAAACGGTAAGTTTGTTAACTTTAGAAATTAAGAGGTAACTGTAGGTCTACACCTAAAAAAAGGTGAATAGAAAGTACTACAAAAAGAGATGCAATCTGTGTAACGAAACCAAATGGGTATTGTTTACCGAACTCAAAATAAACCTGCTCTTCCTGTATTGAAACACAAGACAATACATATACAACGACGTAAAAGACAACGTAAAGCTCTCAGTTCAATTAGGAATCCAGTAAGGTTAACATGGAGCAACATAATTTTTTTAAGTGAATTGTGATATAAAGTGAATAAAAATGGAAGATGTGCTTAATGTCGAGCAGCACATAGGTTATGAGACTCTATAATCTATATGGAGATACATATATAGGAACCATTTCGAGTGGTACCATATATGTTTCCGTCAGAAGTACGAATTCCTATAAAAAATCACGACATATACACATTACCTTCGAAATCGGCTTTGCGGTTCAGAGGCACAATAAAAAATACAGCTGTTGGAAGTAACCCCGTAACTACGGGAATAATTCGCAACGGTAAACTTCATCTGATAGACAGACTCGCATACTTACTGAACAGTGTGGAAATCTACCAGACTCGAGATTTTAGAATTACATCTACAATAATACCTAGTTAACAACAACAAATTAAATTACCACATGTACGATGTATGGGTGGAACCACACTGATAATTATAAACTTGTCATGAACCCTGATGAAAAATACGAAGTTGTCATACCACTTAGCATGGTACTGGTATTCGCTGAAGACCATAAACATATCGCAAATGCTAAACAAGAATTGTTTTTTTTTATTTAGCAATACACCCTTAAATGCTATACGCAACATGGGCAATGAAGAGGAAGGGGTTATTTGGAACTAGGTAGCGTAGAATGGTTGATGCCGCATATTAAACTTAACACTCGCGAACGCGTGGAATTTCTTCAATATATAGAAAAAGGGAAAAACCTACCTCTTGTATTCAGGTCCTGGAGTCTGGAGACGTTCTCGTCATCCGAGAAAGTTGTATGGAATGTAAAATCAAGTTTCTCAAATGAAAAACCGAGATATGCCATTATATGTTTCCAAACCATACTCCAAAATAATTTAAGAGTGGATAGGTCCTTCTTCTATCATTGCAATGTTAAAAACATTTAACTACACTGAAATCCCGATATTTCGCATCCCGATTATTCGTATATCCCGCTAATTCGTACAAATTTGCCGGTCCCTTGAGAAAATCCCTTTAATTCGTAAAAAAAACAATGCATTCCGGTCCCATCGATAATTCGTATTTATTTTGGTCCTCGGGCTCAATTAAAGCGTCTTATTATTCTTATTTACAACTTTAAAATCTCGTTAACTCGTAATGTTTTTAACCCTAGACTGTACACCAGCTCTAGATTTATGCAATTTGGCAGGGTAAAAAAGACCGGAAGGGTACTGTGGGACGTAGCAGGGTTTGAAGGGCAGGTAATGACGCCGAGTAGGCTGTGGGGCGATGTGTCTGTGATTTTCAGAACTAAGAGGCGCCTTGCTGTCCGGTCTACGGTTATGAGAGGGTAGGAAGGAGCAGAGCGAGTGAAAAGTTAGTCAGTTCGGTCTTAGCCATGCCTCCGAAAAGAACTAATAAGTGTCTTTTCCATTAGAGAAACAAAATAAATCATTAACGCCGTGGCCGGTGGTGATAAACAAATTGACGTGTCCAAACATTATAATATTCCTTCTTCCACAATAATATCCATTCTGAAGAACAAGGACAAAATCGCCCCTCAGACATCGGATAGCAAAGTAAAGCGCTTTAAGACTGATGAGTATCCACAACTAGAAGATAATTTAAAAAAGTGGTTTGTGCAAGCACGGAATTCGAATGTACCAGTTGGAGGAAACATTTTCAGAGAAAAGGCAAAAGTTTTCGCAGAAAAAATGGGAATTAAAGACTTTCGTGCGAGTGATGGTTGGTTCGATAGGTTTATAAAAAGGCACAGCATAAAATTTAAGAATCTTAGTGTTGAAAGTGCGAGTGTATCGGCCGACGTTTGTTCTGAGTTGAAAGACGAATTGGGAAAAATAATCGATTCTTATGAGCCCTACAACATTTTTAATGCCGATGAGACAGGGTTATTTTATAAGTGTCTCCCCGACCGATCAATGTGTTTTAAGGAAGAAAAATGTCATGGCGGAAAAAAAATGAACGTGTAATCATATTGTTGGCCGCCAACATTTATGGATCTGAGAAACTGAGACCGCTCATGACAGGCAAATCAGCGAAGCCAAATAGTTTTAAAAACATAAAAACTTTTCCGATGACCTATAGTGCAAACAAAAAAGCGTGGATGATGGGTGAATTATTCAAGGAATGGATACGATCAGTGAATGCTGATATGGAGAAAAGGCAGCGAAAAATTCTACATTTCATGGATAACTGAACGGCCCATAACAATACATCACCGCTCAGTCATGTTAATGTTGTATTTTTGCCTGCCAACACTAGTTCTAAGCTGCAGCCTCTAGACCAGGGCATAATTAAAACGTTCAAAACCTTTTACTGCAAGGAAGTAGTGATGCAACTCCTTGACAGTATCGAGGATGGGAAGGATCATAAAATCACCTTATTTTCAGCCATGAACATTGCTCACAAGGCGTGGCAAAGTGTTAGCGAAAGCACAATAAAAAACTGTTTTCGTGCTTGTGGATTCACGAAGGTGGAACTTTCATCAGCAGTTACTGAACAAGACTTAGAATGCCCTGTGAATTGGAATCGTCTTCCTCAAAATGAAGAAAATTCTATAACGTTTGAAGATTTCGTCCATTTTGACGATGGCCTAGCGTTAGCGGGGATTCTAACAGTTGACGAAATTTTGGCTCCATCTCAGGACATTGATGGTGAAGGTGATGACGAAGATCATGTGCCGACAATAACACCTAAAGTGGCTAAACAATACATCAACAACGTGAGCCATTTCTTAGCGAAATCAGACGTTTGCGATGAAGTATTTTCTGCTTGGAACATGCTTTACAAAGCCATCGACAATACCCGTCTGCAAGACTTACACCAAAAAAAATTACAGATATTTTTAAGCGTAAATTTTTAATGTGTTTTTTATTGATGTAATTATTGATTTATATATACATATGTAAACATAATATGAAGCCATGCATTTATCATTACAAATTAATGCAAATTTGCATTGATCTCGTTATTATCTATTTTTTATTTTTTTTTCTCCCGATTTTTGGTAATCCCGCTAATTTTAATATCTCGTTAATTCATATTTAACATTCGGTCCCTTGAAAATACGAATTATCGGGATTCTACTGTATTTCTTAATAGTCAAGCCTACCCTTATACTGATTTCAACACGCATTTCGCAAATGGCGAGTATCTTACTTGCTGTAATATATACAGACAATTCCAAAATACGTATTATTCGAAAGAGAGTGCACCAATATTAGATCCTGAAACATTTAAAAGTAAAGCTACTTTATTCGTGTGTAATGCTAGTAAAAAAAACTACTCTATAAATAGCAGTGTTATTGGTTCGCGTATTGCATAACTTCGAACGTGAGCATTCCTTAAAATACCCAAGCTTACGCATTAATCATTCACGATAGACTAGTCTCATATAATGTTTGCGATAAGTTAGTCAAGGTATTAAAGTAATTGTGTTTCAGTGTAAGACGTATGTCATCATGTAAACATGATCTGTATTATTAAGGGTTTCCAAGCACCAAAAAGTTTATTATTAAGGAAATGGCTACCACAGAGATACATAACCATACCACTGTGTTCGCATTCAAACAACCTTTTGAGTGGAAATGTTTAAGTCGGAAGTATAAGAGCACCAACACTTGGATTTCAAAAAAAATTTTATAGATTGGTGTTGGAGAATGGAAGTATGTAGTACGGTGACTTACCCTCTATTTGCAGCAAATACCTCAAGGACGAGGAGATATTCGTGTGTGGACTGGATCAAAAACGTATTCTAATAACCGCATAGAGTGGTAAAATAATACACTGAAGAGCCAAAAAAACTGGAACACCTTCATAATATCGTGTAGGGCTACCCGAGCACGCAGAAGTGTCGCAAGACGACGTGGCATGAACTTAACTAATGTCTGAAGGTATGTAGGAGGCAATTCACACCATGGATCCTGCAGGGCAGTCCACAAATCTAATCTGCGCCAATTTGAGAAGAAAGAGTTGCACGTCTGTCACGTTTAATGATTCTCGTCAGTCGTCGTTTGTCCCATTCTTTTACGATCTTTTTCCGGCCGCAGCGATGTCGAAGATGTTATGTTTTACCGGATTCCTGATATTCACGGTACACTCGCGAAATGGTCGTACGCGAACATCCAAATGTTATCGCTAACTATGAGATGCTATGTCCAATCTCTTGTGCGCCGACTATAACATCACGTTCAAACTCACTTAAATCTTTATAACCTGCCATTGTTGCAGCAGTAACCGATCTAGCGGCCGACCGGAATCGCGTTACTTTCATTGGTTCCATACCTCTGTTATTTGCACACGCACGCCTATACCAGTTTTTTGTCTCTTCAGTGTAGATATACAAAAAGAGTTAAAGTGTCTGTCATTCAAAATTTTACGTAAAATGTGCAGATATAAAACACCATTCATTTCTGCAGGTGAAAATTACAAATGAATGCTTAAATGGTTGTTGCTATTGGAGTGGGTTGAGAAGGGGGATATATACAGGATATATCGATCGAGGTATAAATACACAGCGAATCACACTATTATATTAGTACAGTGTAGGATCCGATGGAGAAATTTTATCCTGAATTCGAGTATGCGAGTGTTCTCCCGGGATACAAAAAGTCTGGTTCCGAGTTAATGACAATACTCCGCTACAAATTCAATCTGTGACAGAGGCCAACATTGGAGTTTTTCGGTAATTAGTCCGGAATACATGTACGAGGAAGTCAGTAAATGTAATGGGCTCGAGTGTGCAGTGATTCATTTACAGCCAGAGACAATATTACAATGCTGTTTAAAAAAATTAGAGAACGATGATCTAGATGAACAGATTTCAAAACGTTTGTCATATAGACAAATAAAATATATGTTACCATGGAAATATTACGCCATACCTGTAGTCTGGACGGAAAAATGTAATCAAATTGAAAATATTACCGAAATACTGGCGAAAACTGGCGGTTAGTTTTGCCCGCGGTATGTGGATAGGCAGAGTTGGCAAAAGTAAGTTGAAAGATTTTAATTTCAAATAAAAAAAATTCAAAAGGCCACAAGCCTATGAAGGCAAGTGGTGACTGCACCAGAGCTTCAGTCATTCGTATATAAGTATGGCGTGCATTTTCGACCCAAACATGGACTACGAGATGTGGCAAGTAGGGTACAGATGAATATATTTCAAAGTATACGATACTGTGTTGCAGACACAAGTGTGCAATGATATTGAACATTGGTGTTATACCTACGATTCATATCAAGGCGTTAGGTTTGGTGAAGGAATATAAGGCAACAACATTGAGTGTGCTTTGTGAGACTTTTATAAGACTTAACTATAGCAAGCTTTAACGGAGAGTTTGTGGAAGTATGCAGAAACGGAAAAATCACCTACGAACTTACCCGCCCCAACACTGGGATCAACATTCATTGGAAGGAAGTGTGTAATACTTGGACATGAAAAGTTGCTAACTGTCATCCATCCTGATTAATGTCGCTTCCATCCCCTTCCTGCAGTAAGAGTAAGAATGAAGTTTCACCCGAATGGCAAGTACTCTCCCGTCGAACATGGTTGTGAGGTATCAAAAACCTTTTTCAAATAAATGTGTGAGGACGATCTTCATTTTTCATCTATATATGTTCCTGGTATCACGTTAACAAGCAATAAGACTTGCATAATTGATTCTAGTCTAACGAATTGTGACGGTTCAAAATGTTATGTTAATTTCCGTATAAGTCTTCTTAATGCAAGGATGAACAAAACATATAGTATTATAAAAGAGAAAGTTTGGAACATGATATTTACAGATATCAGCCATTACAATACTTTGAACACTGTAATGTAGATGTGCATGTTTTTGAGTCAGTAAATGAATTTGGCTATATGTAAGTTACAGGTTGTGTGTCATCAAAGTGTTTTGTGTATATTTATTTTCGCAAGCAAACTTCACTGCACAAACTTTTCTTGCTTGCAGTATATGATGTTTTAATGACTAAGCAAGAGGAAATGGGTGATGCACTGAATTTCTCATGTGTATGTTTTGAAAAATTTTAATGCATTATCAATATTACCAAATTATTGAGGTGCTTGTTGCATTGTAAAATGTTTAGTTATTTGAGAAAAAATTAGCAAGTTTTTGTATATCAGTCGTTAGTTAGCACTCATATGGTCAACATCTTTTGGTCAAACAGTGAGAGATAATGGCATATTTTCATCCCAGCAACACGTATGTTACCATTATTCCGGCTAACTCGTATGTTGATTATGTGTATTGAAACAACGGTTTGCTAGACAGTTTTCTGAAAGTTACGACTCCATTTTTCAGTTCCGAATCACGCATTTTCCATTATCGAATGAAAAGTCGCATGAGTTAATTCCATGCTCCGACATAAACAAATGGCTAGTCCATTATATGGCACCGAATACCTCGCTACCTGCAACTGTCGACAAAGTATATTCTCACTTCTTAGAAACATACCCAGAGGTTTTTAAAAATGTAGTGTTGCATGCTCCAGAATACAGTTATGATGTTTGTACGCAAACGCATAATGAAAAACCTAAACTGACTCGAAGTAAACGCAAACATTGCGAGACGTCAACGTCTTAGGAACCAGATATTAAATGGATTGTAAACCAGAGTATTAAAACATTATTTACTGAAATTGTAAACAGTTTGTAAGCTTCTTAGAGTATAAACATAGTAGTAAAGTGTGTATTGTTTTCAAAGGTGTATGTCCAAAGTGTGACAAATGCATGTGTTGTATACGTTTTTATGTAACATACTAAATAGACTGAAACTTTAATTATATTTTTGTGACTTAACGTCTCCTTCTCCATGCATGTTAATGAATGGTGTGATGTTTATACACACACACACATATAATAAAATTTGAAATTTGATGTTTGATTTGAAAAAATAACAGTTCATAACCAGATGTTCTGTTTCACACGTTTTGATGAAATACGAAACTAGTACCGTATTGCTACATTCGAAACTGAATGTAAAGTAAACTTATAAAGTAACTGGATGCTACATCCCAAACGTGTGGGAAAGAATTGTACGTCCTAACTGTCTTATCTGGAAATACACCACATCCCTCTGTAACGGGACATCGATCGTTGGGTGGTGACCTACATTCCTACCAAAACACACCTGCTTGACCTCCTTCATGTGTGAACAAAAAATTAAAGTATTTTAGAGACCCGCGTTTTTTCTAAACTGTGGGGCGGATTTTTGTCTCAACTGTGGCAGTCTTCCTGGTGGAGTGAACACATAATTTTTTTCTAAACCATGCACGCCGTCGCTCGCTTCCCCAGAGTTATTTTTTGTAACCCTCACTCGCTGCGTTATTTTTTATAACCTCCAACGCATGCACGTCTGAAGTGGGTCACAACGCCTTTCAGTGAAAACGAGTATACTTTTGTCGTAGCTAGAAGGTGACGGGGTTATAAAAGGTGAAACACAGATCCTCTCTCAGTTGTTCGTCAACTCTCAAAGCGAGAACATCTCTTCACGTTGCTTATACTAGAGATTTACCGGTCTGCGTAGGTTACTTTCTGGCAGAGTGTCATGCGACGTAGATGGGTCTCGTGGAATCCAATGTTTGCACCGCACTATCACTTTTACGGTTACATATGGTTTTGAGCTGAATATTAACCACTTTTAAATGTAAGTAATATTTCTTTTTACTTACTACTTTTACATTAAAGCTTTTTTTTAAATTAATGTTAACTGCTTTTTAAGTGTAGGTATAGTTGGCATGTTGGGGTGCTCTAATAGCGTAGTTAGTAGAGTGCTAGAATAAATTTGGAGTGTCCTTGGCAAGGCTTCAAGTCCCCCTCAGGGCAAATATTCAGATACTGTAATTAGGGAAACGTATTGTGGTTGTAACAGGGTGGGTTAGCATGCATTCGTAAGTGACAGATACACATATTTTTTAATTTATTTATATTTTTTTCAGGTGTATTTATAACATTATCTGTAACTATAATTTTTGNATTCAGATACTGTAATTAGGGAAACGTATTGTGGTTGTAACAGGGTGGGTTAGCATGCATTCGTAAGTGACAGATACACATATTTTTTAATTTATTTATATTTTTTTCAGGTGTATTTATAACATTATCTGTAACTATAATTTTTGTTTTCTTTTCTTCTTTCACATCGCCTGCTTCCAGGTGGGTTAAGATATTTAGTGAGTAGGAAATTTGCATTGGAAGGTCCTTCAGTTAAACATCCTCGCTGTAGCAGTGAATCAGAGAGTCTTTCAAGCTCTGATTCTTCGGTCGATGAAGGTTTGCCTCAGGATTTAACGTATGTGACCTTGGATACCACGTTCGGCAGAAGACATGTGGATGCTCGAATACATAAAGATCTGATTGAAACAGACTATAGCTTTGGTGGATGGGGAATGACAGCCGACAATTCTTATAGGATGTCTTAAAGTTTACTTGTCCCAACTACCTTGTTCTTAATCAGAGGTGATGTTTATGATATGTATTTGGTGCCTATAGCTTCTGTGGGTGGGAAATTGTGGGAAATTGCAGTCCTTTTCAATGCCGCGGGTGATGTCTATGTTATGAATTTGGTGGCTGCAAATTAAACGGTTCGGAAATTACAATTAACGATGCTTATAAGTGAGCTTAGGGCATTCTTGACCCTACGATCATTTTCGTTGTCGGGGTGATGTCTTTGTTATTTATTTGGTGACTGTATCTTAAACAGTTCGGAAATTACAGCCAACTCTGCTATTAAATGAACCTAGGGTGTACTTAACGTGCATGGTACGATGTATGGTAGATTCTGGCTTGCCTAACGTTCTGGCGGGGATCCGGGAGCCACACAGAAGTCAGCGCGCGCTCGTAAGTTCTGACATTACAGCCAACTATGCTTATACGACGGCTTAAAGCTTACTTGAACCGTGTGCGTGGGCAGGCTTCGCTCCATGCCACACAGGTGGATTGACAGAGGATGAGACTCGTCCCTGCCAGGACCCAGGTGAAAGGAGGCCAGAAGTAATATGGGAATAATAATGTAGAATGACAGAGCATGAGAATCGTCCCGACCAGGACACCATGTGAAAGGAGACCAGAAGGAATATGAGAAAACCAAGGTGGAATGACGCATGATGTGACTCGTCCCCTCCAGGACACCAGGTGAAAGGAGACTAGAAGGAATATGAGAAAACCTGCGAGTATGCCAACCCATCCACAAGTCCACAGTCAGCAGCCAGGTGGCGGTCGCTGGAATTAAAGTTTAATTTTTACTCATATAAATTGTGTGTGTGTGCATGTGTGCAGTGCCTGCAGTTTTTACGTATGTGAACATTCGACAGTAAACAACATCTTTTTTCGTGATGACAAGTTTATTGTCTGGCGAGTGCATAGGCCGATAAGAATATTTCTTTTATTTATTCTCCTATCCATGCAATGATGATAAGCGAAATTAGAAGTTGTATGAGAATACCGCGCCATTTCGTACCCTCATCCCCAGCCAGCAGCCAGGTGGCGGTGGTTTACGTGTCAGATATTAACATATTCCCAATTAGTGTAATAGCATACGTGAATCCCAAAGGATTATGAGAAAACCATTCAATGTCGATTGTATCGCGATTACAAGTTTATTGCGTGACGTGTTTGTATTGGTAGATGCATATATATACACTATTTATTCTCCTTACACTTCCCAGTCAATGGCAATAGTGTGGTCAAGGAGTCGGACTGGCGACCCAAGAGTGGCTGGAACGATCCTGCACGCCTCCTGCATTTAATGAGTTCCGAAACACCTACTAACTAAAAAAATTCCAAGCGCTGCTGGCGGCCACCATTTGAAACACAACACCTGATGATAGCGCAACTCTACAGGCGACAAGTGAACCAACTCACACACACAAAATGGCCACACATTCTGGTGGCAGGCGCGAGAATCAGAGGTAGTGGCAGGCGCGGGAATTAAAGATGGCTTAGCACACTCTGGTAATGGGTGCGAGAATCAAAGGCGGCTGCCTACAGCAGACGATATCGACAATGATGGAGGGCGTGAAAAGCAAGATAGGGGTGGGAGAAGAGAGAAAATAATGGATACTGGAAGGAATATGACAGGGATAGAACGGACGTGGGGCAGGGATAAATGAGAGAATGCAAGAAACAAAATAACACAAGAGAGAAATATAAAGGAGACCACTAGGAATATTAGAAAAACGCCCAAGGGATAGAACGGACACGAGGAAAGAATTACAGAGTGTAAGAAACACAATAATGTTGAAATGAAAGAGCGGGAGAAAAACAATCGGAATGTAAGAGCAGGAGAAAACGAATCGGAATGCAAGCGCATGAAGTGCCTAGGTGGAATGATAGAGTAGGAAGGAAAACAGAGAATTTCAGGACAGAAGAAGTGAAATCCAATATGACCACTCTGGCGAGGAATGACAGAGAAGGATATTGCTGCATGATGTAATCCAAGATGGCGGCCGTGAGTTCCTCGGTCCCCATACAGCATCAGGCGGCGCTGAACTCTCTATTTCTAACTACTCTAAGATCCTCTAAAAATACTCGGATCTGATTGTACAGGATTGAAATAAGATAGCCACTCCACTTTGTAAGTTATAAATAGAACATAAGAGTCTTGAAACCAATTTATTCTGAATACCTGACTGGGCTACAATAAAAGCGTTCTCTTCTTCGAGGAATAGGATTCACCGTATTGAACAGATAGTATGTAGCCCTGCATGGTGCAGCCGCCTTCCAACGGTACTGGCGCTCACAGGATGCTGCAGAGTGGGCATCACTGCTTTCTGAAAGCATAGACTAAATATGAGGTAGACCGATCTAGCTAGCTGCGCAAAACAAGTCTTCGTGTCTCAACTTGTATATTCTTTTCTGCCAACCCGACTAGCAAAAACTGCATAGATTGCACCTGAGGATAGAACTCTGATTAATACACAAGTGCTTTGAGATGTACGATGTTTACTTTCTCTAACCCATTTGTAAAGCACTTTCACTAAATTCAAATTGGTAAAACTATTTTATTAATATAAAAGTGCTGGTCATTAAAAAATTATGATATTAACCAACATGTTTATCACTGTTGACCAAGTGACTTTGGCAGTTGTGTTGCTTTGGGGTACGTCAATGTTGGGTGCATGTATATAAGACTAATAATTAATCGGTCTACCTCATCTTTATTTTATGGCTGAATGTCCGCAGTCGTGGCAGTTGGGCACTTTGTGCATGTCGGACAATCCGTTGGTTCTCCCTCGGTGTGGTTCGTGACGGTCTCCCAGAGCCTGCGTGTCATGTATGCATGCCTTCCTACATCCACTGGTGTCAACAGCAAGCTACTGTCACATTCGCAGGACTGGTGTAATGCGCAATACGGATAAATGACCATCCCGCTTCTTACGGCACTAAAATGCGACCACACTCGAACGCGTCTAACTGTTAAAAGTGCTGTCGAACTTGTCTCCGACACATACTATGCTTTGAAGGGGTGCTACCAACAGAACAATACGATTCAGAATGGAAAGCATGCACACTGGGATGATCTCATGTAGTCCGGTAGGTACAGAGATAAGGGCCGCCCTTGCTGTCATCACTTGTACGACCGAGAGTGAAACGTGAATCATCTGCATGTCTCACTTAGTCAGTTCTGTTCCTTGTGGTTGCAACTGCTGCAATTAAGGCTTCCATCCTCATGAACAAACCCTAGCAAATTCGTTACAATACGTAAGCCTTCGCTCTCATAGACGTATGGACAGAATCCACAATGTCGGGAACGCTAAGTTTATGGAAATAGGATACTAAACCGGTAACGGTTTTAGTCCAACACGAATTTTCTTTGGATCCAATCGGTACCTGTGTTATTCTCGCCCCATTTTAATCAGATCGTTCCTTCGTTTTATTGAGCATTTCTGCCTTAACCATTTAACTTATGATATGTTTATTATTCTAGCATCGACTGGCATGTGTATGCACACACGCACTTATGTATATATGCATACATATATACATTTATATACATGTATCACGTATTACGTGCGCAAATGTGTGCTTGTACACTGAAACCATTTTCTGGTGTACGTCACTAAACAAGCGACGGCGCCAAATTATTAAAATTTGAACTCACGTGAAACCTGATCCCCGAAGTAAAAGAGTCACTAATGATAGTCTTCGAAAAGCCAGGCATGACGTGTCGTGCAACAGCAGCACCTATTGCGTGGAAAACTCGTTCGCACACATAAACAAGAAGTTACTGATAACTATTGAGCCTACTTTCCTCTAGATGGGTGCAAATAAGGTTTAGTGAAGTTCTTAAAAGCATAGATGGCAGGTAGGTGTTTAAGTCTCATTGACAGCAATATCATTAGAGATGACACCAGAAACATGTGAAACAGTACCAAGACAATTAAAATACACACATTACTTACCCGAGATTCGAATTTCGAAAAACTCCTAAAATTAAGCTAGCGTGCAATTAACTGCATCACGGAGGTAGGATTCGGAGCATTAAGTTCGGATGTAATCAGTCTAATGTTTTGAATAATAGTGTTCACTAAACTGAAATATTTACACAACCACCATTTTGTAAATAAGTGTCTGAGCCACTAAAACATTTAAGTTTACATGGCCTACCATAACACTACATGTGTGAAAAATTGGGTGGAAATCGGTCGATTGGTCTTGGACATATGACATAAAAACATTTTTTTCTTAAACGGGGTTATCTTACAAAATAGCCTAAAAAGAGGCCCTTTACGTGATGTTTCTAATAGATACTATAAGAATAAAATGTTTGAATGAATTTGTTAAATACATATAAACATATGACAATTTTTACATTGCCCCTAATTTGAAAATAACTGGCTGTCATCATTTAAATCAACAACAACCTTCTGTATGTGTGCAAAATTGGGTGGAAATTAGATAAATGTTCGGGAAATATTACAAAATGTTACATTTACTCACCTCACATTATTTTGCAAAATATNAACTCACGTGAAACCTGATCCCCGAAGTAAAAGAGTCACTAATGATAGTCTTCGAAAAGCCAGGCATGACGTGTCGTGCAACAGCAGCACCTATTGCGTGGAAAACTCGTTCGCACACATAAACAAGAAGTTACTGATAACTATTGAGCCTACTTTCCTCTAGATGGGTGCAAATAAGGTTTAGTGAAGTTCTTAAAAGCATAGATGGCAGGTAGGTGTTTAAGTCTCATTGACAGCAATATCATTAGAGATGACACCAGAAACATGTGAAACAGTACCAAGACAATTAAAATACACACATTACTTACCCGAGATTCGAATTTCGAAAAACTCCTAAAATTAAGCTAGCGTGCAATTAACTGCATCACGGAGGTAGGATTCGGAGCATTAAGTTCGGATGTAATCAGTCTAATGTTTTGAATAATAGTGTTCACTAAACTGAAATATTTACACAACCACCATTTTGTAAATAAGTGTCTGAGCCACTAAAACATTTAAGTTTACATGG
The DNA here is from genome assembly GCA_002778355.1 of Clitarchus hookeri. Classification (NCBI taxonomy): domain Eukaryota; kingdom Metazoa; phylum Arthropoda; class Insecta; order Phasmatodea; family Phasmatidae; genus Clitarchus; species Clitarchus hookeri. The sequence continues at coordinate 20,617 of NQII01008699.1, forward strand.
CCTACCATAACACTACATGTGTGAAAAATTGGGTGGAAATCGGTCGATTGGTCTTGGACATATGACATAAAAACATTTTTTTCTTAAACGGGGTTATCTTACAAAATAGCCTAAAAAGAGGCCCTTTACGCGATGTTTCTAATAGATACTATAAGAATAAAATGTTTGAATGAATTTGTTAAATACATATAAACATATGACAATTTTTACATTGCCCCTAATTTGAAAATAACTGGCTGTCATCATTTAAATCAACAACAACCTTCTGTATGTGTGCAAAATTGGGTGGAAATTAGATAAATGTTCGGGAAATATTACAAAATGTTACATTTACTCACCTCACATTATTTTGCAAAATATGCGGCAAAAGAGTATCTCTGTAAGTACAAATGATATTTCTAATTAATACTGTTTGCATAAAATTTTTTATAAAATATGTTATTTTATATTTAACAAATTTAACTAAATGATTTGTTTAAACCACAATAAAACATGATTGCCGCATATAAAACATGATAATTAACATACCCTATTGTAGCAATATTTTTAAATCTTTTGCATGAATCGGATGATTGGTCCTCGAGATATGCCATTAAACCTCCATTGTTCATGAAACTATCTTCATAAATGGAGGACAAAAGTTTATGTAATGGCACATTCGATGGTTATCATAGACATAGAACACTAAACTAAAATATTTTTATACGTGCCATTCGTTAAATAAAAGTCTTACACACTTAAAACATATAAATTAATATGACCTACGATAGTACAACTTCTTTGCCAAATTTGAAAGAAATCATCCAATTGTTTCCCGAGATACGACATAAAATTTTTTGTTTCTCCATGTGGCGCTATCCTACAAAATGGCTGAGAAATAAGGCTTTGCTTAGGCAATTTTGATGGATACAACTGATACTGTCAACATACAAAATTAAGTTGAACATTTTTTTTCAGTTTTCTAAATAAAAACATTCGGAGCTAAAATGTTTATATGACCACCATACTGAAAATATGTGTGTCTTACCCACTCAAAATTCATTAGCTTACATAGTCTGCCATAGTGCTAATTGTTAGGTAGGTTTGGTAGAAATGGGTTGTTTTTTCAGAGAACATATAATTTAAATTTTTCTAGTGATGCTATTTTACAAAATGGAGGACAAAATATATTTTATTTGTACATATTTGAGTGTTGTAATATATACAGCCATCATACAATGTTTAGTTGGAATTAATTGCATGGTTTCGATGATGTAACATGTAAAGCAAAATAGCTACATGTCCGCCATTTTGAAATTAGGTGTCTTAATTACCTAAAACATATGAGTTAATTTTACCCTTTACCTACCGCAGTACTGCTTGTTTGCCATATTTGGTAGGAATTGGTAAATAGTTTCCCGAGATATGACAAAAAATGTATTTATTCGTATCTTACAAAATTGAGAACAAAAGAGCCTCCGTGTAGACAAATATGATGATTGTTGTTTATACTCCCAGCATACAAAGTTAAGTTGGAATTGATTAAAGGTTTTCCAAGATATAGCATACTGTGCTAAAATATGTACATGGCCGCCATTTTTAAAATAAGTATCTGGTATACTTGAAACGTATTTGTACATATGAACTGTGGCAGTACTAATTGATTGCCAAATTTGGTAGGAATATGTCAAATGATTTCCCGAGAAATTACACAAAATCTTGATTAATTCATGTAGCGCTATTTAACTAAATGTTGGAAACAGGTTTTTTTTTTGCTTATATGATGTTTTTATAGATACTGTCAGGGTACATAATTTAGTTTAAATTTGTCGAACGGTTTTGTAGTTGTAAGAAATAAACCAAAAATATTTGCATGGCTGCCTTTTAGAAACTAAGGGCCTATTTGGATTATATTTCTCCCATTTACCTAGCCTGTCATTGAATTACATACGTGCCAAATTTGGCGATAATTAGTTGAGTAGTTATAGAGATATGGCATAAAATATTTATTCCTTCATGTAGCGCTATCTTCCAAAATTGAAGACCAACAACAATAGTAGCCTCTGAATTCAATACTTACAACCTGCACTGTGAGCACTCAAAATTTCTTTTTAATATTTTGAACGGTTTCAGAGATATGAAATTTAACACTAAATTTTAAAATGGCCGCCATTTTGAAAGAAAATTTCCTGCGTGGTCGAAAACTATAAAAGTCAGGTTTCCTTATTTAGTACTTAAGGTGTACCGAGTTTGGTAAAATTCGGTTCACGCGTTCAGAAATTGAAAGGATGGACACACACGCGCAGACACACAGCCACACATAACTACATACACACATACATATGTATACACGCACATAGAGACACACAGACAGGGAAGTGATCTCATAAGCCTTTTTTTCCTTCTGAAGAGAGGCTAAAAATATCAGTATTCACGAATGTTAACTATACACTTTTTATTCAATGTTAAGTCATGGAAATACTTTCTTTCGTCGTTACCAACTTTACTTATCATACTCCAGTCCGCGTGCCTGTTAAACAATACGCAAGTATTGGCTGTGAAATTTTTTAAGCATTGATTTCCGAAGTGCTCAGTAAACCGTGAACAGCCTTTAACTGAGTCACGACTTTGTAATAGTGAGTGTGGCCCGGCAAGCCGTGTAATCACCTGTAAGTGGCCCGATGGGAAAACTTACTGAATAGTCCTGGAGGCTGTTTGCAGTAAAGCAAGCATTTCTAAAATTTAAAAATGAAAAAAAAAAATCACTGTTGGTAACTACATATAGGGGAAGTCGAGTAAAAATTAATAACTTAATTTTAAGTTTACTTTTTTCTGTTATTAGTGAAGATATATAATTGCAAGCTGCTGTATCGATTTATTATTCCACATTTTTTTAAACACTGCAAATACAAACACTGTTAGTAAATGATGCATAGTATAAATTATTGATTTAAAAATATCGGAAAAATTAGTCGCTTTGCCCTTATATAAGGGCATAGCGAATAATAGTACAGGGCAAAGTGAATAATAATTAAATTATATATAAAAAGAAGCAAATAAAAAGTAATTTTACATTGAGAATATAAATTTACATGAAAAATTCTATTGTTCTTAATAGTTAATCTGTCCATCCCATTTTTCAAGATTTCACCGCAAATAGAATACATTTACATTTGTCTTTGCAGGTTGTTAACTTCACTGTCACTACAGAAATAATACAAAGTCCTTGTAAATAGGCAAAGCTTAATTT
>NQII01008699.1:35845-49832 GCA_002778355.1 Clitarchus hookeri
ACTGTACATAACAGAGATCACCCAGGGTAAAAAAAAACTCACATAAATATTACCGATAAACCGATTCTCATATCTGTTCGATGGAGATCGTGCCACAGACAACCACGCTTCCTGTCCGCATCAGTGATGTCGAGGAAGATGAAACTAACGTTTTAAATTACGGCATGGAAAGTTATTACCGGACACCGTACGAAGGATCATAGCGGGACCGAACAACTGCGGGTAAACTTGTGTCCTTGTTAGTCTCCTAGAAGAACCCAACTGTCTGCGTTTTGAAAATGTGTACCTATACTCGAAATCTCTTCATCAGCCAAAGTACTTACGACTATCGCAAATACTACAAGCCGTTGCCGGCTTCCTTTATTTTCCATTTAGTGACAACGACGCGGTCGTGCAGCCAAGCGAGGATTTACCGAACCCCGTGTTAATTTTCAACGATGTGGCGTGTGAGAAACAGGTGACCATGCAACAGTATTTCAGCATGGGATGCCATGTAGCAGTGGATTCTATTTACCTATGTCAAACGTATTCACAAATGCCTAAACAGCTTCTACGTGACATTGCGAATTTCCTGGTCCTATTTCGCATGGACGACCTGAATTTATGCCATGTCTACTCGGACCACATTAACACCAACATGACATTCGACAAATTTAAAGGCCTGTGTGCATATTGCTGGCACGAACCTCATAGGTTTCTAGTTATAGCAAAAGATTTTCCACCTGAAACGGGATGGTACCATAGGGGTTTCGATCAGTTCATTATAGTGCATCAGTGTAGTATGAGCTACTCAGTATCCAAGTTCGGACATAGCGGTCTGAAGCGGACGCCAGAAAGCTGTATTATATCTACTTATGACGGGAAAAGTAGTTTCGGAGTAAAACGAGCAAAGAATTTAGGCGGTGNCCAGAAAGCTGTATTATATCTACTTATGACGGGAAAAGTAGTTTCGGAGTAAAACGAGCAAAGAATTTAGGCGGTGCGAAACATGATGGCGATGCGGCAAATGTATCCTTCGTCCGCAGCATTACCTCGGAGGCGTTGCGGCCAGTGGTGACACTTCAAACCAGTATTGAGATGCAGTTGCGCACATTTATTGCAGGTATGGCTCCAAAGCAGGTGGTGGCGACACTGCAAACCAGTATTGAGACACAATTGCGCACATTATTGGCAGGTATGGTGCGAATCACCGCCTTAGAGATACGTCTGAGCAGTGTGGGAGAGCGAATAGCCAGCAGTGTTCATACGACCGTGTCAAGCGAATTACGCCCATTGGCCAATGGCATTGAGCAACTGTCTGCGGTGGCTGGGAAGCTCGCCACGGTGGAAGGACGCCTCTTTGATACCAATATGGATACCAGAAACATGGATTTGAGGCTCGGCACATTAATCGAAAATGTTTTCCACCTGACCACCGTCACAACCGGGGACGCGCTCGATGTCGTGGAAGGTAGGCTGGCCGGCACCACAAACATACTGTCTATCAATATGGAGGCCCAGCTGCACAAACTATACGATGACGAACATAAACTGAACGTGTTAGGGGCTAGGATAGCGGCCATGGAGAACAAAATCACCGACGTGTGGGAGCAAGGTAGCACGAGTGTTCTAGCAGGCCTCACAGCGTTACTGGACGGCCTCGTTAATGTAAAGACCTAGTGCGTGGTACCCTCGAAGCTGGAATCAAACCTCGTCACCATGGAAGGCCATCTTTTCGCCAACACGGGCGTACTGTACACCAAGCTGGACGTTCAGCCGAGCAACATATCAGGTGGTGCATTTGCAGCTATGGATAAGAAAATTAACGATATATGCGATCAAGTTAGCGGTCTCGCCGCAAAACTAGACAGTATCCTTAATGACAAATCCTAGAACGACATGGNGTATCCTTAATGACAAATCCTAGAACGACATGGGCGAGCGAGTTAGAGTTCTTGCCGCGAAACTAGGCAGTCACCTTGCTGGAAGCAATAAGTAAGAAGTTAGATGCGAACCTCGGTGCCATCAGTACGATGTCCCTCACCACGACGAAACATTTCCAGACTTTAACCAATAACATGAAAAGCATAGTGGCAAGCAAGCTGCCTGCTGTGGAAGAACAACTGTTAGATTTAGGCGATCGCATCGACTACCGGTCCCTTACGACCCTTGCTGCAACATTGAGAGATAATCTGCGTATAGCGACAGAGAGCGCCGACAATATGAGTGGTGTGGACGCCAAGCTCACAGCAGTCGAGACAAAGCTCGAGCAGTTCGAAATTAAGGGGTTTACAATTCTGTCCGCGAAACTAGACGACCACCTTAATGCGTCAGGTGCAGGTTCGAATAAGCTAAACACATTACGTACGCAGCTGGAGAGCATAGGCAGCTTAGCGACGAATCTCAGCAAGATATTGGAAGGGATGACGAATAAACTTAGTACAAATCTGCTCGAAGAACTCGACATCCGAAATCAAACTTTGAGTACGGGACTGCCAGATCTAGAGGAACTTATCCGCCACAGGATTGTTCGTAGCTTAAACGATATGCGCACGGATAACGAAAAATGGTCGCATTTCGAGCATGTGCGTACTGCAGTGCTTCAGAAACTTAATACTTTCGAAGATAAAATAGTCAATTTGATTGCACATAGAGCCATTTTCTAATAAAGATATATATATAGTACGAACAAGTCACTATAAATTTTAGTATAATGTCTGCTGCTGTCGAGGATTTACGCCGCATTGTTGCAAGCATTCACGATAAGTATCTACAGGCCAAGCACGCTCGTATGGAGCACGACACAGTATCGGAAGAAGTCTTCCGCCCGATCACATCCCGGCTGGATACTTTAAAAGAGCAACCTGTTCCCCATGTCGGTAGTGTGAAGACCAACCCAGACGTCGAACTAAAGCTGCTTCCAGAAGGGGGTTGGCGAAGATGATGATGGTGATGATTTATCTTTGGCCGAATTGAAATATAAGAAAAAGGTAGGTTCCCGCCCAGGCACTGTTCGTAATTATCTCACTTCCTATACGACTCGTTTTAACGATGTAATTTACGGTGTATATAAGCGGAACAAAAAATGGTATCTCTGGAAAAAGCATATTTATTTTCTACCCAACGATTACATACAGATTGACAAAGAAACCATACGCGCAGCTCCAGGCCTCTACGAGCTGTTATTGAAACTCAGAGCTGGCGAGTTTTCACGAGAAGCCCTACACCAATGCCAAAAATTACCTAAACTCACGAGCGCGCATTTAACCTATAATGATGAAACTACCAATACATATAAGGACGAGACCCACCTGAAATTCAATATTATTGCCGAGTTGTTTCCCGATGTAGGCCTAGCCAGTGGTTCGGGACTGGCTTCGAAGCTTGATGGGGGCAGCCAGCTCGAGTATGTGTACTGGAAAGATATAAATGAGCTCGTATCACATCTTCAACTACTCATGGCATCTCAACAGGCAGGTTATCATTCACACACGAATGAGATATTAAATATCGTGGAGGAACTGTGCCAATGTGGATACATCTACTGAACATGTCTCGTGCGGCGATCGCACCTGAGATTCACCGGCCAGCAAGAAGAAATTTCCGCAGAAGGAGGGTCCTCGTGTTTGGACTCGACGATTTGTATCATACCGACCTGGTGGAAATGATCCTGTATGCAGCAGTGAATAATGGGTATAGATACATGCTAACCGTAATTAATTGTTTCAGCAAATACGAGTGGGCCGTCCCAGTTAGCCGAAAAAGCGGGGCGGATGTTGCCCACTCTATGAAAACGGTCTTAAACGATAAGGGACCGCCTAAGAATATTAAGACTGATTTAGGTAGGGGATTTTACAATAAAGCTTTCACTCATGGATGGAAACAAATTTAATCACTACAGCAGACATGGTGAAAAAAAAGGTAACATTATTGAGAGATTTAATCGAACTTTAAAAGCAGATATGTGGCGTGGATTCTCGGCGCGAGGAAAGTATGTGTGGCTGGATATGTTATCTGGCCTAATCACCAAATACAATGCTAGAAAACACAGGACCATTCGTATGTGACCGGTGGATGTTTAAGGCGATTCTTTGCTGGAGACTGTGTTTAAAAACGATAAGATAGTGGATAGGCGGAAGGCGAAGGTAGAGGTGGGAGACTACAGCTTGGTGACGTACCTATTAATGCGTTAGACAGCACTTGCAGGGAACACTATATTACGTACGCGACAAGTACTAAGTTAGAAGATAGACACATAACCGATACGATTCTTGCAAATAAAGCAAAGTCAATAGTAGGGTTGCCTAGTGCGTGGGGGGTGTCGAAAATTATGAAGAATAAGGTGAAACGAGGCATGAGATTGAAATTTGGAAGGACGAAAAAGTTACGCTCTGGCAGGAAATTGCGTAGAGTAGCAGTGAAACGAGGTGGAGTTCTACCTTTCATCTTGCCGGCTCTTGGAGTACTAAGAAGTTTGATTGGAGGTGCCAGTGGTATATATAGCCAGGGCTGTTAATATGGCCAAAAATGAAAATAAAAGCTTGGCGGAGACTTTGAGAAACAATAGACGAACAGAGACGCTTGCAAATAACGGTCGCGGGCTGTACCTGCATCCCTACAAACAAGTGGCAGGGGGAGGAGGCAGAAAGAGAAATCGGCAACGCAAAAGAACGAGGCGATCTTAAGGGGGAGGCCAGTCCACCCGTTAACCAACTTTGAAATATGTAAATATGCATGAAAATAAAAAATAAGTAATTTCCGGGGAGTGTTCATGCGAAATCGACTACCCTGTCGCACACGACAGGTAGAGTGCGGCATAGCAAACCTCGACAGTAGCACAGGCCCGGGAACTCATTGGACAGCATATAAAAAGAATGGCGATACGGTCCACTACTTTGAAAGTTTTGGAAATTTAAGGACCCCGCCAGAATTGAAAACGTATTTCAGAGGAGCGCGAATATACTATAATGACGGAGCAGAGCAAAAGCCCGGATCATGGAACTGCGGACACCTTTGTCTGCGCTTCCTTACCAGATAGAAACTTAATGAGTAGGCGCTAGGTGCGGACCTCAGTCATGTCCATTACCTTGATCTTGTCTGGCAACAGTTTGGAATTGCTTTCCGTGCACTACCCACCACTCTCCCTGAAGGGGGTATGGTCCGTGGCGGTGATTGATTTTCAAACGTACTTCTAGGTACGAAACATAGATGACCGAAATTGTATGTTTCATTACGTTAAGGGAGAAGGAAAGAGAGGAGAGGGGAGGTGCGTATTCCCACGGGTTCGTATGAGATCGAGGACATAGGCGCATATTTTACGCGGGAGCTGGGACAGGATGCAATGTTAGTTCTGCGTGGTAATGCGAACACTCTGCACAGCGAAATGAAGTGTAGTGCACAGGTAGACTTCTCGGGCAGCGATACTCTCGCCTCAATGCTAGGATTCGAGAACGTCACATACGAGGCTAATAAAACACACGAATCTACGCTGCTGGAACAAATATTCCCTGTAAATGGAATAAGAATAAACTGCAATTTGGTTAACGAGTAGTATCTCAACGGCAAACCCAGCCAGATACTGCACGATTTTCCAGCGATGGTGCCACCAGGATTTAATCTCATAAATTTACCGAAAACACCAATTTATGTTCCGGTAGTGACGTCGAACGTACAGGAGGTCGTAGTGTCCGTTGTGGACCAAGAGAGTCGATTGATTAATTTTCTAGGCGAGGAGATAACGGTCATCTTGCATATAAGGAAAGATGGACCTGAAAATTAAGCGTGCGAACGCAACAAAAGTTGCCTAAGGTACCAAATCTAAAGTCAGTACAAGTCGAGCACACAGAGCACAAACACCTGAAAATGTGCGTTTCCTCAGAAGATTGGGCCTGACGATCAAGCATGGATGTGGAAATATTAAACGTTGTGGAGCCAGCGGGGCTCGAAGACGCGATCACCAAGGCTGAAATCCACACTTATTCGCCCTACCTGCCGGGCCCCTACGTGCCCTCATCCGAGGTCTGGATCCCGGTGCAAAACCAAGACATATAAATGGCGCCGTGTAATTCATATTTGAGCTTCCGTGGAACACTGACGAAGCCAGGCAACGAGCTTCCAACGATGGAAAAAATCATTAGAAACAGTATACTTCACACGATAAGTAGAATCGCATATGAACTGAACGGGTGCGAGGGAGACCCCATGCGATCTGTTGGAATTACGGCCACCATAAATAACTATCTGTCATTAACACATAACCAATTGCCCGCCGCCAAAATGGCAAGCTGGGGCATCAACGAGGAGTTTAAGGTCCCTGTCAAGGCGAACGGGAAATTCGAAGTATGTATTCCACTAGCTATGCTGTTGGGGTTCGCGGAAGATTACAAGCAAGACATTATTAATTCAAAGTAAGAGTTAGTTATTCACATGGCTAACACGCAGGCGAGCGCACTCCAGGACATGGGAGCAGAAGCTGCGACGCTAGCAATACGCGCGATTGACTGGTTATTACCGCATGTGCAGGTCAACATGTCTGAACCCGTAAAATTAATGAAATATGCATATGAAAGAAGGAACATAGATACTGCATTTCGTACATGGAGTTTAGAGACGTACCCGAGTATTCCTGTCTCCACGAACAAAAATTGGAAAGTTAAAACAAGTTTCACGAGTGAAAAACCGCGATATATAATTGTTGCGTTTCAGACAGGCAGGCGAAATGTTCTCAATACTGACTGCTCGAAATTTGATCACGCCAATATTAAGAACATTAAAATTTTTTTAATCTCCGAGGCTTACCCGTGGTGATTTGAACATTGATTTTAAAAATTGTGCATTATTGGTCCATTATCAAATGTACGCGAACTTCTAGAGGTCTTACTACGGACCAATGCCGGCCCTCACACTCGAACAGAACGCCTTTCTGAACACGGCGCCCCTACTGGTATTTGACTTTAGTAAACAGGATGATAGAATTAAATCGTGCGTGGTAGACTGTAGGATTGAAACATCCACCGCAGTGAATTTTACGCCCTCTACCCAGGCCTATGTATTAATACTTCACGACAGACTCATAACGTACATCGTGCGAGACAGGATAGTTAAAGTACTGACATAAGTGGTTACTATACTTCAGTCACTTCCCGATCGGCAGAATGTACATGAACAACCAGGGCTTCGTCTCACAGCGCGGGTTCATTATAAAACTTATCTGCGTGGGATATGTTGACGGGCGCATAGAAACACGCACGTTTTACCGCAATTTCCTCGGCATGAGCTAGACGTTAAAAGCAAAGTAACAAATATATGGCTGGAACAATACTATCAAGGTATCAATTGGAGGATGGGTGATGTAGAATACGATAAAGTGCGCGATGTACTTAGTGCATTATTGAATGGGAGCGAGACAGTCTTTGTGGCCGGGCCGGAGCAGAAGCGTCATTTAAGCACCTATTGCGACACGAAACGAAAAATCTGTGACCTCCAAATGGAGGAGACTGGCTGTCCTTTGATTCGAAGGTTGCGAGAAAGATTTGTAAAAAAAAATCTCCATGTGTGCGCTGCTTGCAGGCTCGGACGCGCGTGTCCGTGCCTAAATGCTCTGATGTTAAGGCATTGGATGGGGGAGACTTGCTGCGAGGGTCAAATTTTTGTCAAAAAACAACACCACCGGGACCAATATAAATATGTCAGCCTGCGATGAGGGAAACTATAGTACTGATCCGGTATCTACAAAAGCAGCAGCAATGGAAGGACCTCTCGCCAAGCTTAACGGGATAGGGCAGTACACGATGTTGTCAGACCTCGTCATAGGGAAGCTTTCCTTAGCCTCCGATTTCCGGAGGACCCAGACTGCATATGGCAAGTGTGTCACATGCATGTTAGACGAGGAATTCCGCATCAGGCTGCCGACTCGGTATGTACAACTAATCAACGACGACGATATGGCCAAGCTGAATATGTCAACAGTCCGGTTTAGCTACACGGGCATTAAGCCCATTGACCACGGACGGTCTATGCATGCCGTATAATTCTCATAAAGACGCTCCTAGCACATATAAATATTGTTTCTGTCATGTACATAACCCACCACCGTCTTGGAATTTTTTTAATTGGTCTGAAATATTTCATATGGTGGTCAAACTGGTGCCACTGCACTTAGTTCATGAACGCTTGTCCGCAACCATGCATGCAACATTCAACCCGCTAGTCACATATGAGGGCGAAGTCAGAGTTGGCTACAGGAGAGTTTACTTCAAACCTCCCGGTCAGCCCGCCCAGGTAGAATGCTGTACCGGACTCGAACACTGGGCGTGTCGTACCAATGAGGATAGTTTTCTCTCGGTACCGTGTAATGTAACTTCATGTGCTGTATATCACCTAAAGCCTGTTAACGCAAGCAGGCGCCGAGTATTTTCGCCACTTTTGGTTTACTTGTGCAATAGCGTATGAACTTTGCGATGCTACCATTGCCAGTGTAATTTTCTGCTGGACAGAGTACTGTACCGGCGACAGTCATACGACCTGCATGAACAGAGGTAAAATTACTTGGTCAACTATGTGTTCTCCGTTAACTTTCGAGGCGTACCTGGCTACAATATAAGAAGGGACAAGTGTTTGAACTTGCCGCAGTAGACATTTGTGTATCATTCAGAAGAGAACTATTGTCCGTCATGTGTAATACATTTAACTTACGGGACTGTGTGACGTTTCTGCCGGAAGATGTGAACTTGTACACGAGTCACTTTATTGGTTATAGAAGAGTGGTGTTTAAACCTGAGCTGGAACACGAGCAAGTGCAGATCTGTGACAGTGACAATCATTTGAGGGGATGTCACAACACCTGGGAGAACTTCCACTGGGACATTCAGCCCTGCTACAAGTGCGAACAGTGTGCTGTCTTCAATCTCCGGCCAAACAGCGAGCTGCCTGAAAATGGCCGCATACTAGCAACACATGCCAAAATTGAAGGTATTATCGAACTACATCATGAATGTCTCCATGGGAGCAAGAAATTGAAATATGTCCTGTGCGATGTCAATACCGGCTCTACCTACTGCTGGTCCGAAGAGTGTACAGGGTACATACATACTACCACACTGGTAGACTGTGGCAGTAAATGGACTCTGCCATGCGCTGCTAAGGTATATTGTGTCTTCAATTGAAATAACAAGTGCTTAACTTGCTTCATGTACATGTGTACGTGTGTGTGTGGGAGGCCGTATATAAGTAAAGCCTAAACAACACCAACAGCGGTTTTTTTTACTACATAATGAAGAGTAAATGTGGTACGGCATCGGTCGAGGGTGAACTGACTTGTCGCAGCAAGTGCAAATGCTGCCAGGTTGTTTACGATATACTTGCACGCCTTCTCCTGCTATTGGTCAAAGCTCGTATCGATGCTGTGTAGATGCTATATAAACGCTCTGTTTACCTACCAGTCGACTTCAGTGAGCTCGAGATGAACTTACAGTTTCGTCCGGAGACCACCTACAGCAGTGTGACGCCTGGGGACGGCGCCATCACCTATGAACTTGCTGCCGCAGGAGATCCTGCCGCCACCACCACTTCGGATGCACGCTCGTATAGTGAACAGTGTGACGGCAAAGCACATTGGCTGTTTGCCCACACGCCTGTTTCATACGAGCCGTGTCAGCAGATGATCGACTGCAATGTATTAGGGAGATGTGTAGTTCACAATATGCGAACAGACACTCACTTGCCTTGTAGTGCGGACGAGGTGATAACGTACGCTTTGCTAAACGATGCGATTCGCGTTCACCTTCCCGACTGTGTACCGATGTCAGAGACCCCTGTTCCTGCTGCTGTGATGGAGGTTGCTACCCAGCTGCCTGATGTCGCCACCACCTCCACCAAACGTAAGAAAAACGGTTCTGCTGTCNCAAACGTAAGAAGACGATTGCTACAGTTAAGGGCCCTCGACAGCATGCGACACACCCTGACCATAGGAGGAAGACGGCCGCTGCCGCTACCGCCTGCCAGAGTTGTGGGAACTCTTCACTACGTGACGTGAGACATTTAACTGTTGCAGAACGGAAAACCGTACTGATACAGCTCTTCAATACGCTACTTGAAAAGGTGTAGTGCTCAAAGGTTTTATTTGGAATGTCTTTACCAATAATAATGTGCTTTTTACATCAATTAGAATCGTGTGTGTGACAATCTTTGTTTTTAATTGTATAGCTATGGATATTTTCTTAAAACTACTTATTGTTGCGCTTGCAGATGGGTTTACACAAAAAGTTTTGTTTGTAATGTTTTTAACAAAAACATTTTGCTTAAATTGTATACGTATCGTTATTGTTTTGATGTGTTCACATAATTTAAAATGTGCCGTGTGTTTTACATAAAAAGGAATTGAATGTTTATACATAATTCTTCGTTCTTGATATATGATTATGTTAACAATGCAAATGGCAGAAGGCTCAATGTACATTCTTCTTGTGAGACTCTATGTGTGTGTTGGTTAATCACAACTGTTTGTTTGTAAATTAAAAAGGGAATTTTAATACATATTTCTTCGTACTTGATTTGTTTTTTTTTGTGTAACAACTGACAATTACTTATTTTGTGGTACTTATGCATAAGCACAATTGAAACACGATTTGTGTGTTTGTATGTTCAGTGTTTTTGTTTAATCACAAACAATACCTTTCCTGTAATGTGTATGGTGAAAGAAATTCCGTTGTTGTGTGTAATAACATCAATTTGTATTATTTTTATGTGACTATATATATATAAATGTGTGTGTGTGTTCTGAAACTCATATGAGTGATCTTATTTCTGAGTGTTGCGAACCGGTAACACCTTGGCATATAGTGTATATATATATACTCCAAGACGGCATCTGACTGCTGCAGCGCTCTGCACGTATCACAAGACGTGTCCTCAGCCCCACGGCGGTTCTCAGCCATCTGCTGCGACTCGCTACCAAGCGTCAATTCCGGGTAAGTGTTCTTCTGCATCGTGTGTGTTGGTGAGTAGACATACATCGGGTAACCTATCTATCGTGTGTGCTACAGATGGTTGTTGTTCAATGGTATTTCATATCACTGCACATCTCACTTGACAGCCAACGCGGCCGCCCTTGTGTGAGTGTGTGTGTGTAGTACAAGTAACTACTTTCCGTTCGGAGTTTTAACAGTGCCCTCGTGAACATGTAGTGTTCTATTCTATTGCATTTATTTGAGTTGTTCACCCTTCGTCGGGTGGTGGGGGGGGGGCAGGTTTTGTGCTGAGGTACTAGATATACATATATAATAATCACTCTTGCTGTGTGTTTTTTTCCCTACTACACGGCCCTTAGTCGGTGAAGGACGACCGGCTGACCGCTTCAAAACCGGTCCCCTACCTGGCCTTCTGTATACATTGTAGCATGCAGATTGTGAACTTGTCGTTTAATGTAGCATGTTAGAGGCATATCCTGCATGCATCTCCTGCGGGTTAAGGCCTCGGCGGATACTACATTCTACGCATATCACCCCAGGTTCGAGACTCGGGAGGAGGAGGATGCCTATCATTTCACTGTTTCCCTACCCTTGTTCAATGCATCCCCTAGGCGTTGTACTCCCGGGGTCGAGACACGGCGAACTCACTTGCATATTTTTTTCCCACACTATATATATTTATATGTATATAAAACACAAAGTTTTTTATTTGTACTTTATCTAGAGTGTTATGTACATTNCCACACTATATATATTTATATGTATATAAAACACAAAGTTTTTTATTTGTACTTTATCTAGAGTGTTATGTACATGTACTGGCCGTGCTGTTTTGTGTTTAACATCACTTGCATGTTTGTTCCTTCCTTCTATACAGAGATTTGTCATTTATACACACATACACACGTGTTGTTTTTTTGCGAACTAACCTGGAATCGGGGTGGGGTTTGTTTCATAGGAGATCTCCGCAGCATATTGCACCACCACCGCAACCAAGACATTTTGGTTAACAGTTCAAGAAATGGAAGCCACTGGTTCACCATCATCATCACCAGCGTTGAGTCCATGCTCTGTTTCTGCGTTGACTTCTCCCCCTCCTAATATATATAGGCCCACACTGCAATGTGGTTTCTGTTACCGGGTGTTTATGGTTCGCTGTAATGGATTGCGCAACGAGTGCAATTGCTCTCTCAATCCATTCCGGCAGCCCGCCCAATATTTGTGCAAGCGGTGCTGATGCTCCTTCTCACTTGCCGAACATCTCTTAGGACATGGAATGATATGTAGAGGTGTGATCATCCAGGCCGGCAGTTTATCAGAGCCGATCGACTTCGCGCGCATTGTGCAAAGTGCTCTGGTGCTGCTAACCCCACCTCCTGGCCGACGAAGCATGCACAAGTGGCAAGCTAGCAGCCCGGGCCTTTCCATGCAATTCCAGCTCTTGCGAGCGAGGGTAGCTCTCGTCGAGGCTTCACTGCCACTGCGGCTGGCGAGGGCAACTCGCATGAGTTCGTGGAGCTGGAAAGCGCGTTCAACAGCGCTATGAGAATATAAGTCGTGGAGAATACCTCGAGGGTGGCCGTAGACATTTGTGGCTACCTCGAGAGTATGAAATCAAATATCATTGGCCCACTCGAGCAGGCAGTCGAGAACCAGGGGGCGGTCAAATTTAATTTATTTCTCGAGTGCATTTATGGAAAACCGGAGCCGCACAACGACGAGGTAGATTTTCGTGCATTTAAGACAAAGAACGTGCCTGTATTTAATGTGGCTGACATAGAGGAGCCGCTGTCGGCTCCCATTGCCAAGATCTGTCACGAGGAGACAGACTATACGGGGAAGGGCAGCCGCTGGACCCTCATTGCCGTGAAAAGGGGTCAGTTACGAATAAATAAGCTC
This sequence comes from Clitarchus hookeri, assembly GCA_002778355.1. Classification (NCBI taxonomy): domain Eukaryota; kingdom Metazoa; phylum Arthropoda; class Insecta; order Phasmatodea; family Phasmatidae; genus Clitarchus; species Clitarchus hookeri. The sequence continues at coordinate 48,691 of NQII01008699.1, forward strand.
GATCCCCTAAGAGTCTCGTTGTACATACTTTTGTCTGCTGGTTTCGCGGAGAAAGGGGCAATTCTCAACCCGCACAATGCTGACCTGCAGTGCTTTAAATGGGCGATACTGGCACGCTTTGTAGAGGGGGCGAACCCACAGCATGTCTACCAGTGCTACACCAGGCTGGAGACGCGCTTCGAATTTTCAACCGTAGATTTCCCCACCCCTCCACATCATATAGCTAGGTTTGAGAGAGCTAATCTGGGGGGTCAGCATTAATATGTACGCACTCGACGAGAATAAGAAATAAGTGCCGATATGGGTGATAGGTGAAGAACCGCTGATTTGCTGCTGCTCACCACTGTGGAGGACCAGAACTCGCACTATTGTTATGTAAAGAATTTCTCGCGACTGGTACATTCCCAGGTGACATCACACACAGAGCATGTAGATATCTGTAAGCACTCCTTCAAAGCATATGATAATCACCCACATGTGAACGGGTTGACGGGTGCCGAAACTCTGGCCGAGCACAGACGGTATTGTAATGACCACGGTGCTGTTCGTGCAGACATGCCGAAGCCTGCCGCGGACGGCAAGCAGCCTGTATATGCAGACTTCGAGGCGGTGCTGGTGCCTGTGCAGACGTGTCAGCCGAACCTGGTCGCGTCTTACATATACAGGTACCAAAAACACGAGCCCAATTTTTATGGCATATACATCAATGTAGACAACGCAATTATTCCGGCCTCCAAGACGAACAGCCTACCCCCGGGTGTAACCATTTACGTGGGCGAAGATGTGTCGAAACNAAAATGTATGTTCTGGGTGGAGACTCCACAATAACACGACTGGCTAGTATATTGAAAGCACAAGTTGTACACACATCATTAAGGGACAAGTTATGATACACACAAGTACCGCCGTACTCTGCGTGTGTGTGTGTGTGTGCGTGATTAGCCGTACCTGTGTCCGCCGCCTGCACAAAGCCAGTGACATACCTGGTTGACGAGTTTCACCGTGCTGGTCCATTTCGATAGGGGGTGTATACACAGCCTCGAAGAACGCTACACTTTCACTTGTTGCCAGACCACTGAACTGTACATGCCAGTTGCGAACCGGTAACACCTTGGCATATAGTGTATATATATATATATATA
>NQII01008700.1:0-23135 GCA_002778355.1 Clitarchus hookeri
CAACACAGAACTGCAGGTTTGGTCGAAAGTAGTAACGTTTCTCGTGGTGGGGGAAACCGAGCACAAAGTTCTGCGACCGAGGATTGCTGGTTTACAAACCACTTGAACACTTCAGTAACGGCCAAGGAAGTCATGTTTGCAGTTGCTTCTAAGGGTCGCACCAACACATTACAACCGCTAACACGTGGTTAATACTTTTAAGTGCTAAGTCAAGAGCCATAGCACTTTCTTCATGAAACTCTTAGGTGGAACCTTTTCTTCCTGGGTTCGACAAATGCTGAAAAGTAAAATAGGAGAAAAAATGTTTTAATTCTTGCGAGCAAATATACAAAGGTACAATATTTCCTATTTTTTAAAGTAATATTACAAATAAACACTCCAAAATATGCCAGACTATCCAAGAGGAAGGACAAATTTTGTTATAAAAAAATTGGGGTGTAAAATTTAGAATACTGCCAATTTCATTTAAGAACATCAAGTTAAAATTTAAGAAAAGTTTAGAGAAGTCCTTTCTCTCAAATAACTGCAATTTACTTATTAAAATTACAATTTNAAGTTAAAATTTAAGAAAAGTTTAGAGAAGTCCTTTCTCTCAAATAACTGCAATTTACTTATTAAAATTACAATTGTATCTATTTCTGGGGGTTAACATCTACAATGTTTCCCTAACAACTTTTATTACTTACGTTAAGAATGCAATGTGGAACATTGTAGACGAACCTATAGGAACTTAATGTGTACTGAGGTCTGCGTAAAATTATAGTAAACAGCACATACCATTGCATGTTTTACCTTGGGTGTAACTGTTGAGCTGCAACAAGCCATGGAAAATGCTCCTGAACATTTACTGTTTCATTATCTAATAGCCTGAACAAAAGAAATGTTGATTGTCTTCCTAGCTATTGCTAGAACGATCAAAAATGTCTTCCACTTTTAGCAACGAAAATACAAGCAGCAATGTGGCAACTCAAATTGATTTATATATCAATCTTATCATAAAACAGTAAACATCACTGCAAGATGAAAAATTATGCAAAAATAGTATTCAGTTATTGTAAAATTTTACTAGTATTATAAAAAAAGTTGGAAAATTCAGGAAAGTTACGGGTATGCATCTTTTCAGACTTTGAAAAACTTCACATTAGTCTATTTTGAACAACCTCTATCTACTACAGAATTTTAATCTTTCCCCTACTTGTGTGGATATTGGAAAAAAACACGCAAATAAACAACAACCAAGGATGCATCTACTGCTAATGGAAAATAATGTGTGACAACCAACCACAAAAAACCTTTACATACATTAGTAACCAAATTGTTCTGTTAAAAATGAATTGACGTACCATTATGAACCAATTAAACAAAAATAAAGACTACTTGAATTTTCTTCTTAATTTTTTTTTCAGTGAACTACATTTTTGGGNATGAACCAATTAAACAAAAATAAAGACTACTTGAATTTTCTTCTTAATTTTTTTTTCAGTGAACTACATTTTTGGGTTTTATATAATGCTAAATGTATTACAAAGGACTAGATTATGGGTTAACTAAAGGTAATTATTACAAAAACATCTGCAGAAAGGCAAAGTAATTCTTAAATTTATCAGTTTAACAGAGACACACATGCCACAGTGAAAAAGTAACAAAAGTGGAAGACATTCACATATATTAAACAAGTGGAAGCTGGTAAAGACCACATGCAAGTTGAATCAGGATCAACACAAAAGCAAAACTGAAAAATGCAAGCTTGTAATATATATCATTCTATTTCGTAACTCAAGATCTGATACTTAAATAGGGCAATNAAAACTGAAAAATGCAAGCTTGTAATATATATCATTCTATTTCGTAACTCAAGATCTGATACTTAAATAGGGCAATGATATAAGGTGGAAAAATACATCACACAGGGCCCAAAATTATCATTGATCTTGACTAACAAACTTCATATCAGTACNGATATAAGGTGGAAAAATACATCACACAGGGCCCAAAATTATCATTGATCTTGACTAACAAACTTCATATCAGTACCCTTTAATTTGCAGAACAGTAAAATTGCAACATATCATGTTATGTGTATTTACATTTATTATAACCATACACACACCTGAGAGAATACAATCCGTTCCATTTGCAGCAGCGATAATTATCGGCCACAGACAACTTCTATACTGCGTCCGCACACAAGCTTGCATTTTCCAAACACACCGGACCAAACCTGCCTGTCGTCGGGCGTTGGAACGCTACTTGCCTGTGTTGCAGCGAGCAAGGGGGAGGGAGGTGACACGAGACCACTTCTTCATAGCAGGGTCGTACATCTCGACTGTCGCAAGTTCGCTGGTGCCGTTGCTGCCGCCAACTGCATACACGCAGCCTTTCACAACAGCAATGCCGAACCGACCACGGGCCTCTTTCATAGGTGCCAGCATGACCCATAGGTTTGAATCCGGGTCGTACGACTCCACCACTTTCAGACATTCTCCTCGGTCGTATCCACCTGCAGATAGAAATATACTTCCGTTCACTAACACTNCGACTCCACCACTTTCAGACATTCTCCTCGGTCGTATCCACCTGCAGATAGAAATATACTTCCGTTCACTAACACTGCAGTCTACAAAGATATAACAGCAAGTGTTTGTATGGTTGTGCAAATATTACATGCACAAAAACAAATTCAAAATTACAATTTCAATTAAAATTTTTAAGAAATTGGGTTGCCTGAGTGTAAATAGTAAATAAAACTGTTTTTTTAAAAGTTTAATGCAAATTAGAGTGCTTATCTAAACCCAAATTTTTTCTTTGTGTATATTTCTTTTTAAAACCCATCATGAAATGTTGGCAAAACGTCTCATGTTGAATACTGCATGACCGTCGAACTTTCTCTCCATTCTCATTTTGTTTAGGGTTTTATAATTCATGTTTTACAGTGTGTATTTTTGCTAACTTAGCATATTTAACATTTAAAGTTTGTACCGAAAAATGGCATGCTGTGATTAACTACAATAAGTTGTGATGGCTAATTTCCTCAATCTCGTAGATGCAGGATGAGTTTTACAAAGAGAAGCAGTTTTGACCTCATTTGCAAATACTGTTCTGTGAAAGGCTGACATACACTGTTAGGCCAGAGCACATTAAAAATACAATTTCTGTCTCTACAAGTGACTCAAAATATGAACTTAGGACTGTGTATATTTTTGAAATTTGTGTTGCTAACGACAACACCAAAACATGTTTTAACACCACCAAATAATGTCTATGAATTATTATATTAATTCTACAAATGGTGCAATAAAAAAAAATTGAATACAGTAAAACCCTGACAGAAGTTTGCACTAGGTCAACAAACCCTGACAGAAGTTTGCACTAGGTCAACAAACCCTGACAGAAGTTTGCACTAGGTCAACAAACACTGAAAGAATGTGGTTTTCTTAATATGCCTATATTCTTTAGTCTCTTCAGAAACTTCTTAACAGCAATTTACTGTAAACCAGTTCGTTTCCCCAACCGGGTTTACAAACAACTAGCGATGTTGACTGCAAACGGACGTGCACCCACCACAGACGAGAAGAGTGCCACTGAGGTTGGCGCAGCCCACGGAGCACTTGACCGAGCTCATGCTGGCCAGCAGGCAGTAGAGGTCAGGCTTCTCCTCGCTGGCCGGCCGGCTGCAGACCGGCGTGTTCACAGGCGAGGGGCTAGACGGCTGGTTCAACCGAAGCTGGACGGACATGGTCGCCAACTGCCCGTTCAACGTCACCAGTGCCAGGAATGTGTGGTCTGGAACACAAACACAAAATGTTTCACAATTACACATGCATGCGAACATGATCCAAAATTTACATTTACATTCAAATAAATCATAAACTAAAGGTTTTAAATATTAAGACAATAGTTCTGACTATACCAAGTTTTACAAAAATATCGAGCCAACAGAAAATAACTTCCGGAAATAGTAAATATTGGGAGCGTACAGTTTTAATCTTGCGCAATACAAAAGCTATGGCTTTTATGAGCTAAAATGCTTAGAATAAATAACCTATTATAACCACATCTTAAACAAATTATCCCATATTTCATAGGTCAAAAAAAAGTTGAGGGTTGGTATGTTTTTGTTTATTTTCAAGATTTTTGTTGGAAAACCNATATATATAATTAACATCTCACCAAGTTTTTTACTATACATCATCAAACCAAGTATAGATAATTTAAAATGTCAAACCAAACTTTAGCATCACACATCAGTGGATGTACAGAGTAACAATACATAAAAAATTTTTGGTTAAGCACATGTGAAAAGTGACTTCTTGAGTGTGTCTATGAGGAAAAAAAAATGGTAATGGTACGTATACTTTACCTGTATGCACATTTATCAAATGCATTCATTAATTTGAATACACGAATTTTAAAATATGAGACTAAACTATCCTCAAAGAATGAAGACCCATGTATTTGATCACAAATTCTCCATTATGCTGCTGTCTGATCTGAATAACACTTTTGCCACCGCTCACACACATGGGACATACGAGCACTTTGAAATTATACAAAGTTTCTATGCATACAACATGTATTAAAACATTTATGATAATCTTTAAATTGCTAACACCTGAAAAAAATTAACTCAAAAAACTGACTGCATATACGTGAATTATTTCTGCCTAATTATACACCTACATTGTCTACAAATTCCACAAACAAGATTTGCAAAAACCATTATCATCATTTTGCAAAAAAAAAATGCTACAATCACTGTAAAGACATAATATTTAGAATAATTTANGCAAAAACCATTATCATCATTTTGCAAAAAAAAAATGCTACAATCACTGTAAAGACATAATATTTAGAATAATTTATCAATTTCAAGAATTGTTCGGTATTTTAATAAAATTGAAAACAGACACCATTTTAATATGCACTACAAATATGAGTCACTGTCTCAATAAAAGAGAACCACGGTAGTAAAAGCCCTCCTTCATCCTTACTTCAGTTTATCTAATGCTCCAGCAAGATGACGAAGAAACACTGTTCATTAAGAGCGTGCATCACATGNCATCCTTACTTCAGTTTATCTAATGCTCCAGCAAGATGACGAAGAAACACTGTTCATTAAGAGCGTGCATCACATGCCAGTCAAACCAGTGATGCAGTCTGTCAGGACTCGGAGGATTATGCAGGCATTTTTGCAAGTGGATCATTTCCGATCAAACTGCAAAGGAGGTGAAGTATTAACGAAGGGTCCTAGTGTCCAACATCGTTGAGAAATTAATTTATAATTAAAAAAAAAAAAAACACTGCATTAAAAAAACTGTTTTCCAACCATTTTGAAATGGCTTTGAAGATAAGCATTGAGCACAAATCTCCATTTCGTCCTAAAAGGACCAACCTTCCATTATTAACAAGAAACTTTGTCCCTTTGTACTCCATTGTCACCACGGAAAATTTCGAATAATCATTAGAGAACGAGCGCACAGCACACATTTGTAGCGTGCTGGAAGTGCGCAGAAATGCTATAAACTGATGACTCGAAGTCACTTACCACTTGGTACCGTAAACTAGAGTGCTAAACTGATATCATTCTTCCCTTTTTACTCCCATTTATGGCGTGAGCGCACACAAAAAAGCACATTATATATGGCAGCTGAGTTAGACCTGCTGTGATGCACGCTCTTAATGTGGATGTACACAGAAGGATACTACTAGGCAAGTGAAAGAAACCAAATTGTGTTACATCCACTATGTTCATACGTACATATAAGAACCGCCATCACTGCTGCGTCCAACTGCAGGTTTTCAACAACATCAGTATTTTGCTACACCACTTGATGCATAGGCAAGTACATGAACTGACCGACTAACTGATAACAAGATGCACACCAACAAGACGCACCACGTCAGTGCCGCCGGACGGCACGTTCGTACACAGGACATTTTAACCTGGCCACGTAATGGCCAACTGCCACCACTGCTGTGAATCGGAGTGCCTAAACGATAAACAACAACCAAATGCCAAAAGCTCACCTTGTGGTTGTTGTGGCTCTTCTTTGACATCTTCTTATAGTCCTGGACTATCTCAGTGTCGCTGAGATCACCCGTGGGAAGGTCGGAGCAGTCTTGGAGGGAGTTGTCCATTGCCAGGTACAGCAGATGAGTCTGCAAATAAACAAAATTCAACTCTTACTTCCATTACTCAACAAATTTCCAGCCGTAACTTAATTGTAAATGCTCTTCCTAGCTTCGTTACAAAAGATATGTGGCCAAGCTTGCCTTTTTTTTTTTTACATAGTGTCCAAATCGCAAATGAAACTAGCCTGAGGACTTGATAGAGAAAGTTATCCAGAAGAAATTAGTTTTATGTAACCAACTAACAAGAGCTATACATATATTTTTTAATTTCAATGTAATTAAGTTTCTGTAAACTAGTAGTTAAATTTAAATATGGTAAATAGGCAACTTTTAAGAAAATCGTCCAGAAGAAAAACTATTCTTTCTGCTTGATNTGTAATTAAGTTTCTGTAAACTAGTAGTTAAATTTAAATATGGTAAATAGGCAACTTTTAAGAAAATCGTCCAGAAAAAAAAACTATTCTTTCTGCTTGGTTTTATATTAAATAGTGTAGGTGTCTTGTGTTACTGTTTATTTCAAAGGCTCGTGGCATTTCTATCACATTCATGAAGTAATGAAATTACAGTATCAGTGCACTGAATGTTTATGAGCGATTGGCTCATAGTACGATATAATTACCAAAATATTAAAAATTCTTTTATTACAAATCACACTGAAAATANTCATAGTACGATATAATTACCAAAATATTAAAAATTCTTTTATTACAAATAACACTGAAAATATTTTTTTGGCATGTAATTATGTTTTTTATGTTTAAATAAAGTATGGTGAAACACTGTTAAGAAGTTTCCACTTGGGAAGTTTTCCTGCTTAATAAGTTGAATCATTTTGCACTTTGTCTATCACACAAGTGTAATTCGACCCTTTTCAAGATTTCCTGGTTAAAAAGCATAATTTTTTCAGTCCCTTCAAAAATTTCTTAACGGAGTTTTACTNGACCCTTTTCAAGATTTCCTGGTTAAAAAGCATAATTTTTTCAGTCCCTTCAAAAATTTCTTAACGGAGTTTTACTGTAGGTAATACAATAACGACGAGTCGTGTAGCTGTAAATGTCATATACACCTCGCTCAAAATATCTGTGTAGGTGCTGCCACTACAAAGAACTTCAGTATAACAAACAATCACCATTTCTGGTCCCTTCAAGCAAATTTCATAACATTTAGTAAGCAATTCCTTGTAACAAATTCGTTGCAAAACTAATCTACAAAAATTTAAGATACAGAGTACTTTCCACAGGGGTTCTTTCCTATATTTAAATTTCCATTTTATGTCATTATTTTAGTTACAAAATAATGAAAACAAACAAGATGATTTATACAAAGAAAAATTTCCTTTGCAGGTGCACTAAATGAAGATTCATTAAACACCCAAATATTAATTGAAATCGAGGATTTCTGTTGCTTTACAACTTTCTGCAACGNATTTTTTTGGCATGTAATTATGTTTTTTATGTTTAAATAAAGTATGGTGAAACACTGTTAAGAAGTTTCCACTTGAGAAGTTTTCCTGCTTAATAAGTTGAATCATTTTGCACTTTGTCTATCACACAAGTGTAATTTGACCCTTTTCAAGATTTCCTGGTTAAAAAGCATAATTTTTTCAGTCCCTTCAAAAATTTCTTAACGGAGTTTTACTGTAGGTAATACAATAACGACGAGTCGTGTAGCTGTAAATGTCATATACACCTCGCTCAAAATATCTGTGTAGGTGCTGCCACTACAAAGAACTTCAGTATAACAAACAATCATCATTTCTGGTCCCTTCAAGCAAATTTCATAACATTTAGTAAGCAATTCCTTGTAACAAATTCGTTGCAAAACTAATCTACAAAAATTTAAGATACAGAGTACTTTCCACAGGGGTTCTTTCCTATATTTAAATTTCCATTTTATGTCATTATTTTAGTTACAAAATAATGAAAACAAACAAGATGATTTATACAAAGAAAAATTTCCTTTGCAGGTGCACTAAATGAAGATTCATTAAACACCCAAATATTAATTGAAATCGAGGATTTCTGTTGCTTTACAACTTTCTGCAACGAAATTTTTTACATAAATGAAAGTTGCCATTTTAAATTTTCATTTCGATACACCAAATATTTGCACAACCCTACGCTGTGTTCAGCCAGAGCATGCCGACCTTCTCCAGGNAATTTTCATTTCGATACACCAAATATTTGCACAACCCTACGCTGTGTTCAGCCAGAGCATGCCGACCTTCTCCAGGATGTTGTCCATGTTGATGGAGTCGTCGTCATACTGCCTCTTGACCCAGTCGAGCACGAGCTGACACACGCTCTCCCCGGCCACCAGCGACATCTCCTGCTTCGTCTGGTTCAGGACCTCTATGCGCACACACGGTAGCGACAGCAGGATCTTCGACTTTGACACCTGTTCAAACTACCAAAAAAACACAATCTCAGCAACTCCCATTCGCAACGCCAACAGCACATNTTCGACTTTGACACCTGTTCAAACTACCAAAAAAACACAATCTCAGCAACTCCCATTCGCAACGCCAACAGCACATCAGCAGATAACAGAGCAATGACAAGACTTCATTCTCCCTATCAGATGTAGTATGCCTTTAAGGTGGCTACAATTCCCACACATAAAACATACGTGAATAGAAATGTGCGATTATAATACTCTCAGTTAAGATTTTATTCTCACAGGAAAAGTTACCCCCTAAGGCAGAAATNTCGACTTTGACACCTGTTCAAACTACCAAAAAAACACAATCTCAGCAACTCCCATTCGCAACGCCAACAGCACATAACAGAGCAATGACAAGACTTCATTCTCCCTATCAGATGTAGTATGCCGTTAAGGTGGCTACAATTCCTCACATAAAACATACGTTAATAGAAATGTGCGATTATAATACTCTCAGTTAAGATTTTATTCTCACAGGAAAAGTTACCCCCTAAGGCAGAAATTAAATAAACTATGTTGTGATTACTTATGCAAGATTATGTTGTATGTGTCATTTCTGTAACTGAGAATAAAATCAATACTCTGTATTTTAACATGACCCCAGCTTAAGTCCCATAAACTGTCTCTGAGCTCTAGTGCAACACAACTTCAATACAAAAGTTTCGTAGCACTGCTGCAACTTGCAACAACTGCAGCAACATGCAACAACTGCTGCAACTTGCAACAACTGCAGCAACTTGCGAAAATGAACACAGCTTTGGCAAGTTTTTATCACTGTTCCCAAGTATTATAACAATACCCTATTCCAGACACTTTCATCTGCAACGTGTGTAAATATTAAGGTTGATTACAACATACACTGAACTAGTCTGAAAATGGCTACCTCTGTATGTTGATGTGGCATTAACTTATAACTGAATACAGCAAATAATGCTTATTTCAATTTATTTTTAATTATCAACAGATAAATTCATATTTGTATCTATGCTCAAATACTTATGGAATTTATGAATATCCAATTATCCCTACCATGCAGAAATTATACCTGCAGAAAAATTAACTATCACTGTGATTCAAACAAAACAAACTGCCCTGAAAATTTCAGAATGAAGCATATGTTATTTCGCATGGGAGGATTTAACTTTATACAACAAATTTGGTGTATTTAAGAGCACCTTACATTACAGCTGCCACTTGTAGTTACCTCTCGCGCAACGAAGTCCTCGACCTGCGTCACAAAATTCCTGTTGCGGGCTATGCCTGGCAAGGACCTGGTCTCAATGCAGTTATCAACATTCAGGTTGTGTAACAAGTGACGCATGCATTCCTTCACAACCTCATCCATCTTCAGATGGCACGCGGCCAAGTACACTGCCTTCACTTGCGAGTCCAGCACCTCCAACCTGCAAGGCATTCAACACGTATCAGCACCCTCACAACATTGTCACTACTCCACATGTGCTAGTACCGTTCTCAAACTCCGAGTACAAGTGTGTGGTGGATTTGCACTTCAAAAGAAATTATGCAAACACACATGCCTCAAGCTCCCTAAATATTATTGCTATAAATCGAAACATATGTTTACAGTGCGTAGTTACCAAAAGTAAGCTCCCCTAAAAATAATAATTGCAGCTAGCATTTGCAACCTGAAATCAAAAGTGTATCCACTTGCAGCAATTTTTTTAAATAAAATTTTACGTGTGCAATATTTCTGATACACAACCAGTTTACTAACTGTCAAATCTATTACGTCAAAAAAGTATTATTTGAAACACTAATACAGGTCGCAAAAAAAGCATAAAATGAAATGCACGGCACGAGAGGCTGTTTCATGTTTTCTGCACTCTTCACACAGTACTCCCTACTTACTTTAGCGTCAGCTTCCCCCTTTCTTTGCAAACAGTGTAAAGATGCTTTACATACACCGACATGCAGAATGACTAGTATAGCAGAATGCCAATACCTCGCCGTGTAAGCGTAGTGGATGAGTTTTTCAAGGGCTATCTTGTCAAATCCGCTGTTCAGCTTGTAGGTGATCACGTTCTCGCGGGCACTGCCCTTGCTCTCGTCGTCGGCAGTAAATTGTTCAAACAGGTATGGGCTCACACTGCCAAGCACTGCACGGTGGGCATGGAATTCTGTGCTGCCAACCTAAAATACAACAACAGTTCCAAATTAAAAACTAACTTTGATAACACCTAGAGCGTTAACACCTACTTCTACTGTAATTACATTTACTACTTAATACTGTGTTGTTTAAGGCAGTTTTTTTTCATTAAGAAAAATGGATGGTGTCATACGTACATGATCATAAAATTCAGATACAAGATATTCTTTCCATGATCTGATTAGTTTATAATTAAGTTAAAACCATCAGGTTTACTGACTGCAATAAAATTATAAATATGCAAACTACCACTAACTGTTCATGGTTGATTAAGCACTTTAAAAAGCCATTTTTGGAAAAAAATTATTGCCCGTTAACAGCATATACTTTAACATAGACACACTACTGCACTGGTACAATTGACAGCACAGTGAAAGTAATTCCAGAGTCGTCCTAACGGGTTTATGTTAAAGTAAATGGCACATTTAACTTTTTTTTGTATATACACAAATATAAATGGCGTCAGGATTATATATTGGGACATCCAATTTTCGCATGCAGACTACGACTTCAACATCCTTCTCAGACTTGTGCAGTTTTAATTTGATTATTGGCCACGTGTCTTTATGAGAAGACATTGCGGTACTTGACTGACCCAAACAGAATCAGGTTACTCCAGCAATGAACATTTGTAATTAACTGGCCAGCACTTCAGACATGTAGCAGTTAAAAANAAACAGAATCAGGTTACTCCAGCAATGAACATTTGTAATTAACTGGCCAGCACTTCAGACATGTAGCAGTTAAAAATATCCAATTGCAGAAATGCAGACAAGCTGAAATGTTTTGACATACATCAAGGCAAGAACTCTTGTCGCGTATTTACATACATACGGTTTCAAAATTTTACATTAAAATTTATGTTTGATGGAAGAAAATATTGTAGGCTGAAAGAAGAATGTATTCATGGTTTTAAAAGTGCTCAGTTAATTTCTAACGGCCCGTATCAACAGTTTTACAGATAATGCATTTAACATGTTGTATTCTGAGCTTCGCTTTGATCTCAAACAAACATTCACCGGTGCCGGAATTGGGCACCGAGCTTATACTCACATGCAGGATAACATCGCAGAAGTGCTTATTCTTGCGCATCATGTTGAGAGCCTGCATGGCACGGTTGTTGTGTTGCTCATCCTGGAACACGAGGCCGGAGAACTGCACTTCGTCCGGTGACTCGGGCTGCGGCTGAGGTGGTTGGTGCTGCTTAGCCATTGCGTGCTTGCCGTTCTCCGTGGCTGCCCTATCCTCTTCTGCAAAACAAGAAAGCACAAATATAAAAATTGTCGCAACCCGTTACTATATTTCAATAACAATACATTTAGAAGTTCTAGCTAGCACTTCCTATACTGCGACCATCAAGGGTTCTGCCTGCCTGCAGCTGATTCGTGTGCCCAAGGTCTCAAAAAACACGAGCTCTAAGGTTAACTTTTGCTCACTCACCACTTGCCTCATCATCTCTAAGCAAAACGTGTTCAACAANAAAACACGAGCTCTAAGGTTAACTTTTGCTCACTCACCACTTGCCTCATCATCTCTAAGCAAAACGTGTTCAACAAGTTTGCAGTCTTTCCGTTGCTGGCTCACCTGAACGTGATTTTTAAGCGGTGACCCTATATTTTTATGGCACACTAATAAAGATGAAAGTATGATGTGTGTCTAAGGAAAACTCTGAAATTGCTGAGAAAAAATAATTCTGGGAGTTGAAATGAGAACTTCAAATATGTCTTTGGGCATGAAATTTTTTTTTTAATTATTCTCATGTTCAGACAACACTACAAAATATTCAACCATTTTATTAAATTCTTTGACATTCCACCAGTGACATTGATAGGGTGTAAGACCAAAAGTCTGCCCTATCAAACAACAGCTTCCTCACTCTACAGACAATCTACTCCTAGCTTTCATGAATCACACGCATTTCCCTCAGTGTTAAGACAAATAAATCATGGCAATATCACTGTTCTTATTATGATTTCAACAGAAATGTAAAGTCAGGCTTCACACTAGTGACGCCAAGTTAGACTGCCATCATTCAACTAACTCTAAAGCATGCGAATTTGGTTAATTTATTCATTAACCAACAGTTTAAACTGAGAAGAACACATAACAATAAAAATTTTGATTAGTCGAAGGAAATAGTTTGTTACTCCCAAAAAATGGCACACAATGCTTCTTTCTTAAAACTGTTTACAATGCATTGCTTAATTCACACATTTATGCAAAAATTAACTAAGTGAACAATTCAAAAACTTACTTTGGTGCTCAAAATTTAGTTAATGACCAAAATTTGTTGACCATGAAAAGTAAGTATAATCAGTTTGAATGATGCAAGTTAGTAAACTCCGAAAATGTTACAAGATATTTTAAAATTTACAGTTATTACCACACACAATAATTACATGTAAAGGGAAGAATATTTTTAAAGTTAACTAAAATCTTGCGATTTTAGACACTTACTAGTAAGCACACAGTTACAACTGACGACTGGAGCCATCACTTGTTCTCTGCAGTACCTCTTGGTTCAGGGTTCAAATAAACTGACAAAAACAGAATAAGATATCCTATAATTTATTACTGCCTAACCATAGTGCATTAAATGACAAGTGATTTCTCAATTAAATTGTCTCCGGTGGCTTTGTTAGAAGCAGTTGCCTTCAATATTTGTGCTACACTGCAGCTACGGGTAAATAATTCAAGCAAATAATATTAACGTCTGGAAAGAAAAAAAAAAGCATCTTTCCCACAATACCGAACAAACTGAATGATGGAACGTGGCCACGCAATATATTGACCAAATGTTTGACCTATTATATAAACTACTGAAAATAATTTCTACGTTTCACTAATTAAAAATTGCAATAGCAATTTTATAATAAATTTATGCTGGATTATATAACATTTCACATACAGTATTCAGAGGGTAAGTTTCAGGATTATTATAATAAAATGAATTTACTAGCACATTCTGTACCACAGCATACAACTAACTAACTTAAAGGACTGCTATATCACTCCACTGTAATAAACTTCATCAAATAAACCCTAATGTATCCACCAACGGATACTTTTTACTCCTAACACCATAAGTTAGGTACCGAAAAATAACCCCACGGCTAATTATTTTCATAGACGTCTATATTAATGATTTTTTTTTTTTTTTTTTTACTTTTTACTAGCTCCTACAACTGTGCTCAAATTAACTCCCCAATACGGTGTTGCCAAATAACATTGTATCCACTCCATGCGCGCAGTCCGGTACATAAACACAAATTTATGAAAGTCTTGTTTACACGACACCCAACGAAGCAATATGTGATCCGTGTATCCAGACCAAAATACACCACCACACAGCTTATCGACTCTGCAGCAGACTACGGCGAGGTCGCAAACATCAAGTGCATTCACTTCAAGAAACTAGCATCTCAACTCAGGACTACACAACCCACTCTCCGTCAGACGAGAAAGAAAACAACTCGAATGCGACCAGACATTAAGAACTTCAGGGTACACGAGACAAAAGCTGACACGTGTATTCTGATATTTGTGCTCGTCTGTTCTGAGCTACATTAATTCGCAGCCCAAGGTCGGCGCGGTGCTCTATTTCCGGGTGCAGACGGACGGCCGACGGCGGCTTTCCACTGGGCGCTCCCCGCCTGCAGGAAACCGGCATTTGTAAAACCATCTACTCTTTCCTCTCTTACGTTATGTCACAGCACAGGTGTCTGCTGGCGGCCCTACTCAATCGCACATCCACTCCTTTACACCCGAGGATGGGGATATATNTGTTCTGAGCTACATTAATTCGCAGCCCAAGGTCGGCGCGGTGCTCTATTTCCGGGTGCAGACGGACGGCCGACGACGGCTTTCCACTGGGCGCTCCCCGCCTGCAGGAAACCGGCATTTGTAAAACCATCTACTCTTTCCTCTCTTACGTTACGTCACAGCACAGGTGTCTGCTGGCGGCCCTACTCAATCGCACATCCACTCCTTTACACCCGAGGATGGGGATATATATATATATATATGTGTGTGTGTGTGTGTCTNGTCACAGCACAGGTGTCTGCTGGCGGCCCTACTCAATCGCACATCCACTCCTTTACACCCGAGGATGGGGATATATATATATATATATGTGTGTGTGTGTGTGTCTGTGTGTCTGCCCCCCCCCTCCTCCCTCTGCCAATCTCTCGAGTGCGTTTCTCACTGGACATTAAAAACTTTCTTACTGCAGATGTCTTCTTGTATGCAATGTAAATATCCTATTAATGCTATATTTCAGCACATTTATAATCGTCATTGTCATTCTAGAGGCTGCTACTAAATGCTACATACGATTTGTATGTGTAGTATTATAAGTTGCAAACATATTTTTGACATGCTCCATATACTACATGATAGCATGAACGTGTCCAATTCTTGTGTCCTTGTAGCGTATATACGCCGCCATTTTGAAAAGTCACTTGAAAGGTATATTAAAAAAGTTTTAATTGATAAAATCTCGCGTTTGTAAGTCTTAACTACTGTAATAGACACGTTAGAAAATCAAGGTATAACGAACTCACGCGCACGCACTTTCACATTAGACCTATAATAAAAACTGTTTGATATTATTCAAAGCCGTGATGGGTGATAGGTTTTTCATAACTACCGGTGCATGTTAAAATGTTTTAAAGAATTTCTAGATAAAAACAAGGTGATTTAATTTTCTTGGATTAAATCTTTTGTTACACTTCCCTCTCCTTCCACACGCAAGATTGATCAATTTAATTTGCTTCTTCAAATGCGCAGTTCTTCACTTTCTGACCGGAACACACTGATTTTTAACTAATCTTAACAGAACCGTAATCTTTTACATCATCATATTATACAGTACCTTAAACACTTTGAGGGGAAAAATATTTATAATTAATTATAGCTTTTAGCTAACATTTATTTTATGCCAAAATGTTCATAGCGTGTTCGGCTAAGTGCGTTTCTCTTCGGAGTCAACAAACAAAAATACATGTTCGAATTTGTAAAGGACGTGCAAGGACGAGTTAAGTTATTGAAAAGAACGGACAAAATGTAAAGTTCGGTGGGAGATGTAGGCCAGAGAATTACTCGGAACACGGACAGGAAGTCTCCGAGTTCGCGAAATGGGACGAAGACTGGACAAACAACATAATTAACACTGATATTTTAAAGTTTTTTTCTATGCAACTCATATTTAACGCACATCATGATCTTGAAATCCACTTAGCGGCTACTGGCGGTGAAGGTGGCGTTCATAATACACCGTAAATGCCGTCCTTCACCGCATAACTAGACATTTACACAGTTGTTTGCAAAACTGCAAGCTCACGACCTCCTTCAAAGAAACATTCTCAGTCCATAAAAACCTCCACACCAGTCAATCATAATCACGCGTATCGCGTATATACGTCGAGTCGTGGCTCATTTCAAAACTGACTTTTTCCACTTCACACTTAAGGCCGTGGTTCGGATACGCAGACTTCGTTAATAAAAATGACCAAGTCACTTAACGTATTTTGAAATAATTTCGCACGTCGGCTTTTTTTTGTATGTCGCGAATCTTCGCGAAAACACGAGATCACCAAATCGCAACCGTAACTTCTGTCTTCATCCGGAGGCGACGGATTCTGCAGACACTACACGCAAGAGTAATGATACGATTTACATAAAAATATTTTTCAACATAAATAATTAGGGCCTAAATAAATAGATTTTAATTACCTGCTTTTGATTATACACGTAACCACAGAAAAATAATTATTCATAATTTAATATATTTACATAATTATTTTTTTATTTACGTGACCTTCAGGATTGAACCGGACAAAATGACGAAACAGCCAATTGGAAACACGGCTTTCTTAATTGGAACGTAGGCGCTATCATGGCGCGCGGAGCTTGAGTCCGGGCCGGGCGGGCTACAGCGATTACAACATGGCAAGGACACGAGGACCGCCAAGACGAACGCTGTCGACACACCTAACCTCATTTCTCGACGGGTTCAACAACCGCCAGTCAGAGAAACTAGCCTTGCCAGGCTCCAGCCACAACTAATATCCCACACGGGCCCACCGCCGTTCTATGAACACCTGCAGNCCAACTAATATCCCACACGGGCCCACCGCCGTTCTATGAACACACCTGCAGTGCAGCATCCCCAAGTTCTCCGCGACTGTTCGAAATGGACCGTATCCGTCGCCGAAAATAAACCCACAGAGCAAAACAAAGGAAACCTAAAACCACACAAATCCCAGATAACGAACGACAAAGAACACGGAACTATAGATAAACCTAGCAGACAACAAAACGTGTCCAGCTACGTTCTTCTATAGTTCCTAGTTCTTTGTTGTTCGTTTTCTGGAATTCGTCTGATTTCAGGTTTCTTTGTTTCGTTCCTAGGCTTATTTCCTCGACGGATACGGTCAATTTCAAATTTTCAAAGACATCCTGCAATACCATAGCAAAGTCCTATGCAAATTAAAACAAAGGCACTAACAGAGCAACAGGAGAACATAAATACACAAAACTCCCGAAATTCACGTTGCAATTTTTTTTTTGCGACGATGTTAGGCTGCATTGCATAAAGCCGAGTGTTACTACTCAGTCCTCAGAACTTTTTCAAAACGCACTTTAAAGATTGCGAGAGCACGCAAAAAAAAATCGTAAAACAACTATTTCATATTGTGGCAATGACTACTTTAGAAATAAAAATCGTGACCATTTACCGNAAAAAAAAATCGTAAAACAACTATTTCATATTGTGGCAATGACTACTTTAGAAATAAAAATCGTGACCATTTACCGACGTTAACATCCGATGAAAGTAAGTAGCTGTATCATGCAATTTATTTACGAGTTACATCATGCGGAAACTATGTCTCACGTTTTGGCATTTTGTACAGACAATAAAAATTCAGCACATATCGACAAGTCGTTAAATTAATTACTCATTCCCTGGTAAATATGATGAAATTCACAGAAAGATGCGCAAAGCGAGCCATATGCTATGCAGCCGGCAACCACGAGAATTCCGGAGACGACAGAACAAAACTACGTAAAAAAAAANAAAGCGAGCCATATGCTATGCAGCCGGCAACCACGAGAATTCCGGAGACGACAGAACAAAACTACGTAAAAAAAACCCTGTCCATCAAACAAAGTAGTACCGAAAAACAATCACACTAGTACGACTCCTGAAATCTGCGGCGCACAAACACANAAAGCGAGCCATATGCTATGCAGCCGGCAACCACGAGAATTCCGGAGACGACAGAACAAAACTACGTAAAAAAAAACCTGTCCATCAAACAAAGTAGTACCGAAAAACAATCACACTAGTACGACTCCTGAAATCTGCGGCGCACAAACCCANCCTGTCCATCAAACAAAGTAGTACCGAAAAACAATCACACTAGTACGACTCCTGAAATCTGCGGCGCACAAACCCAATCAAAAACCACTCTTCAACACGAACTGAACAGTACTGAACGACGAGGCAGCTGAACTCCGAGCTACGCACGTGGAAGGAGCTTTCCGGTACGGCAGTGCGACGATAGTAGTAGAGGAGGGGGAGTGAGGGGAGAGGATCTTGGTGGCCAGCCAATGGAAGGTTTGAGAGGGGAAGGGCAGCTGCGCTACAGTTCTGCGCAGATTAATCTGCACCGCCAGACGAGCTGTGCGCGCGCAGTCTCCATTATCGGCAGCTGTACGCTGCACAATGGCAGCGCGATTGACTTGCGCGTTCTGGAATGATCCAGAATTTAAGATCCTAAAATGCACAACCGCCCCAACCATTTTATGAAGGGGGGCGGTGCCTTGGACAAAACATAAGACAGCTGCCCGCGGTGATTTTAATCCCAATGACTTTTTTTTAAAGGTGGACAAAAGGGAAGGTTTTGTCCGAACTTGCATAATACCATACTGGCAAGACAGAACTCTTTAAAACCAGCAGCTAACGAACAGACCCATTATCCGTGTAAGCGTACTTTTCCTACAGTTCTGTACAATACTGAAGCTAAGATATAGCTGTATCACTTCATTCAAGGATCTTGTAAGAGTTTAGTGGAATATTCAGTTAGTACGTTCTGATAACGGTGTTCGGACTACGTAGAATGACTTGCTCATCCGACGTGCGCCTTCTTCGTAAGAAACGATCAGATAGTCTCCAACACGCAAAGATTATTATTTTTTTCTGAGTGAATTTCACGCGCCATCGACGGCAATACAAGTCGCAACCAATCACACCGCCTGCTGGAGGTTAAAAAGAACCCCAAGNAATTTCACGCGCCATCGACGGCAATACAAGTCGCAACCAATCACACCGCCTGCTGGAGGTTAAAAAGAACCCCAAGTAAAACATTTTACACGCATTAAGGTCACGTCTATTCTTAAGGAAGCATTGCTATGAGACCACCTAAGACTGCGATGTGCATTCCCGGCAAACTGAATTTGTCGCAAATCAGATCTGTAACAGTAGGATTTTATTACACGCGATGAAAGCCACTTATACCTGTCTCCTCTTTCGTAAGAAAACTGCAGGAAGGACGTAAATAGCTATTTCTAACGATTTTTACTATTTGTTTTCTTTGAGTATATTTAACAGGATAAACATAAAATATAACGGCTGTAAATAATTTTTTTTTTTTTATGTTTCCTGGGAAAAAAAGTGGTACTCCCAGAACATTTATTTACTGATATATTTTACAGACAATATTTCACTGTAATCCATTCATTGGTACTTCCAACTTTCTTAAAACCCTGCTAAAGTTCTACTTTCACGCCATTCGTCCGCCTCACGCAAACTAAGCTTCACTATGTCTAGACAATTACACTGAAGGGCCAAACGCACCGCATTTGTGCGCCCTCGGTTTGATAATATTCCGCACAGAAACTATTTCTTACTAGCCATTACCGACACACCTATCTTCTTTCTGTTTTTATTCACGTTAATTGTAATTATAGATAAAAATATAAGTAGAATTTTAATTTAACCAAAAAATACGATACTTGTATGTTGAACACGAGTGTAAAATGCTTGTGATACACGGGGTATTTAAGAAACAAGCAAACACCACATACTTGGGGCGATTTCTCAAAGGTTTGATTCATAAAGAGTTAAGACACCGCGAACAGGCTATAACGACGGAAGTCGGGTGTCCACACGTGCGTTGGCGTCTTGCAACCAAGGCTACATCTAGAGCGATGGCCTCCAAACAGCCTATCAGTGTAAAAGCCCGGCAGAAAAACAAACAAATTACTTAAAACGGAGAGCTGAATGTAAATAAGCGGGCGCAAACAATTCCTTACGCGGTCACGTGTCTCGTATGGAGGTTACACACTCGATGTTTGTCAGAAGGCTGCTTCTCACTGCGTCGTTCCACTGTCGTTACAGAAGTTCGCCAACATTGTGATTATCTCACCAAGATCTGCTGATTCCAGACGATCCGTCTGGCGGCCAATTTTCAAACCTGCGATAGGTCGAAAAGTCAGTGGTTTCAGTAAAAATGTGGTGGCAAATCTGTATGATTTGAAGTTCGGCCGAATATTTTTTATATTATTTGATTATAACACTTTCGTGTCTTCGAGACTGTTCATTTATCCGGAATATATTATGTACACTTTGAGGNTATATTATTTGATTATAACACTTTCGTGTCTTCGAGACTGTTCATTTATCCGGAATATATTATGTACACTTTGAGGGAACACGGGAGAATCTTGAAACGCATATAACATGTTTTAATGCATTATAGTCCACTCAAGGTTAATTCACACTTTTNCGGGAGAATCTTGAAACGCATATAACATGTTTTAATGCATTATAGTCCACTCAAGGTTAATTCACACTTTTCCGAACGCCTCATAAAGTTCTACTTCCATTATATTCCTCAGCTTCTGCAAATTAAGCTTAACCAAGAATAGAAAATTACACCAAAGGGACAACGCACCGCATTCTAATCATATTTTGCATTAGAACTATTTCTAACCAGGCATTATCAACACATTCATTTTCTCTCTGTTTTTATTCATATTAATTATAGGCCCCCTNAGAACTATTTCTAACCAGGCATTATCAACACATTCATTTTCTCTCTGTTTTTATTCATATTAATTATAGGCCCCCTAATGAAATATACTAGACAAAATAAGTAAAAGTTTAATTGAATAAAAATAAGGTATTTTTTATATTAACACAATTATAAAACGCTTGTGATAAAAGACATATTTAGGAAACATCCAAACTCGACATAGATGGGGTAATATTTTAAAGGTTTGATTAAAAAAAAAAGTGAAGATACGGCGAATAGTCGTGCGGGAATAACGATACGGTTTGGCCCCATCTTGAGGTTTCCGCCTCCCTGCAGCTACTTTGCGCCACTTGCCACATCGCCTCTACGCGCAACAGGCGTGGAGTCGGAGACTCGTCTGAACGTGACTTCAAGCGGCGGCCCTATAACTTTATGGCACGATAATAAAGATACAAAGTATTATGCGTGTTTAAGGATGACTGAAGTTTCTGTGCAGAAAACTTTGCAGTTGGAACAGATTCTGAAAAAAATATTATATATATTTATATTCCTTGGAGTTGAACTGAGAACTTGGAACTTGTCTTTGGGCACGAAACGTTTTTCTCAAATGCTTTTCGTGTGTAGACAAAATTACAAAATACCTGACCGATTTTCAATTACGTGTTTCCTGCCAAACCTCCGCGACGCACTTCCTGCGCCAGTCAGCCGTCGCGGCGGCACTGCGGACTGACGACGCTTCACTTACGGAGAGTCGAGAGATTTAGGGTGGCCCTTAACAGCGAGGCCTTGAGAGCCAACGAGGGCGGAATCAGATGAGAACGGAGCAGCGCCGGAATGAAAGGGCGGGGGGAACTGGGAGATCCCCGAGAAAATTCGCCGGCCGGCGGCATCGTCCGCCACGATTCCCACTTGCGAAAATCCGGGGGTGACCCGGCCGGAGATTGAACCCGGTTCGTCTTGGTGGGAGGCGAGCAGTCTAACCGCTCNTCGAAAAATCCGGGGGTGACCCGGCCGGAGATTGAACCCGGTTCGTCTTGGTAGGAGGCGAGCAGTCTAACCGCTCAACTACCGCCCCCCCCCGCTTAAGTTAAATCAACACCCTGAGCCACTTGTACGAAAAGGAGAGGAAGGAGCAGGAACGTATGAGAACCATGTACCTAGAAGGATTCATTACACACGGCTGGCGCAGCATTTTTATGTGCCTGCACAATATGCTAAATTCATCAAAGATGCATCAGTACAGTCAACAGCATCGTATACAGGTTTCACGGCACTACAACCTATTACAACAAAGCAAGATGTGGTCGCCCGTCTTCTCTGACGCAAAGAAATAAAAGTGACGTGGCCAGGAAATTTACAGTACACCACAACTGAGTGCCCTAAAGATTACAGCTAGCGTTGAACGGGAACTAGAAAAGCCTATCACAGCACAAACGATACGAAAGCGTGCTTCATGAAACTGGATATAACGGCGGAACAGCTCGAAGAAAAACTCCGTCTCAGCTACACGACTAANCGAAAGCGTGCTTCATGAAACTGGATATAACGGCGGAACAGCTCGAAGAAAAACTCCGTCTCAGCTACACGACTAGACGAGAGCGACTCGTCTATACTAGGGAATATAAAAACTACAGCTATGAATACTGGAGAAAGGCTGTAGGCCTATTCGCCGATTAAAGTAAATTCAACATTTTAAGTTATGTGGGTGGGTATCGATTGGTGGAGAACGAACTAAACTAGACACAAAAAAAAATCTCGCAAAAACAAAACACGGTGGAGGTCCCGTACTTCGAGGGTGTACGATTGCTGATGGCGTAGACGAATTGTGTTTCGTAGATGGCACCAAGGACCACAAACGATACGTCAACATTCTGAAGTCTCGCCTTCCCTAAAGCTTCGACGGCATGGGCCTTGCCGAGGACTACGTTTTCAACCAAGATAACGATCCTAAACATAGAGCCTTAAACGCAAACCTGTGCTTGATATAAAACACGACACACTGTATGATAACACGACAAGTGCCGCACATGAATCGCATTGAGGCTCTGTTGTATAGCCCAGAAGGAAACACGAATGCCCAACGAACAAATACGATCTGAAGAAGGCATTACTAGACGAATGAAGGAAAAGGTACAAGCAGAAACAACCGACAACTTAGTCAAATCAATTCCACGAGGTTACAAGGAATAATAAGAAATAAATGGACGCCCACCAGGTATAGTCTATAGAAGAAATCCCTAGAGATATTTTACGCATTGCAGACGATTACTCGTTTGGGGTAAAATCGATGTGTAGGCCCTACTTCTGTATGTTATTGTTCACACGAGGGGAGCAGCGCCCGGAATGCAAAGGCC
>NQII01008700.1:23443-57658 GCA_002778355.1 Clitarchus hookeri
CCCCCCCCCCTTACCTAGAGATGAACTGCAGAAACGGTTGATCTGCTGAGGGAACGCATGGATTCATTTCAAAAAGGTTGAGAAGCACCGACGCAGGATAAAGTAAGGGTATAGTCCATTCACGGTTACTTCGAACTTTTCTGAAGCCCTGCTAAAGTTCTGCTTCCAGGATATTCTTCCGCCTCATGCAAACAAATCACAACAGAGTCTAGAAAAGGGGCAACGTACCACATTCTTGCGCACTCACTTTAATAATATTTTGCATAAGAACTATTTATTACTACGCATTACCAGAAAACCTTTTTTTTTCACTATTTTAATTTATATTAATTAAAAATAAATATTATAATTTATTTATACAATATACGTAAAAANTTAATTAAAAATAAATATTATAATTTATTTATACAATATACGTAAAAATAAAAAGCTATTTTTTATGATAATACAAGTATAAAACCCTTGTGATACGTGACATATTAAGAAAAGAACCAAATGTGTCATACATGGGGGGAGGGGGAATTTTTTCAAAGGTTTGATTCAAAAAGTGTAAATAAACCTTGAATATAGCTTAAAATTTTAATTACAATTTACCTTTTGAAACACTGCGCACCTAGCGGAGGGAAATTTTCCTTATGCCAAACTCTCCCATAAGAAAACTGTTTTTCTTTCTAACCTAACCTTAGCAACGATAAAGCGAGCACTTCTGAAATCAACCTTGGAGAAAAGACACTGTCCCTACCTACCTGCATATTAAGTTGGTAACGATGGAGGGAAAATAGTTTCAGGTCTTAAAGTCGAATTAAAAAGTACTTTGTAACCATTTGTGATAACTTGAATCATTTATTTCGCTTTCTGTCTCTTTTAATGCATCCAAGTGTAAAAATGAGCAGATTTGTGAAATATTTACTTTTCTAATAATTGCACAGTTTCACTTGACCGACGCATGAACAAAGTGCAGAGGCCCGCGTCAGAGTTAGGCTGTGTCCCAATTCAGCACTCTCTCGCCTACTCTTGACGTCACAGACAGTCTCCTCTGCTGTCCCAACTCGGAGAAGAGAGGGCGAGAGGGAGAGTGTACAACGATGACGATCTTCACTCGATGCTCACTCTGGCACCCCATGTTAATTCTCCGCATTTTTTAAACACGCAAATATACAAAATTAAAATAAGTTCATATTAAAATAATACCGTTAGGCCTAAATTTATTTTTCATTTTCCACTATGTATTATATATTACTTTTACCGTCAGAGAAATAATGCTGAAGGCTCACAGAGGACAAGTCTTAATTCGCGAGAGAGAGATAGATAGCGAGAGAGAGAGAGATAGATAGATAGCGAGAGCGAGAGTGAGTGAGAGAGAGAGCGAGAGAGAGAGAGAGAGCGAGAGAGAGAGCGAGAGATAGCGGGAGAGAGAGATAGCAAGAGAAAGCGNGAGAGAGATAGATAGCGAGAGAGAGAGAGATAGATAGATAGCGAGAGCGAGAGTGAGTGAGAGAGAGAGCGAGAGATAGCGGGAGAGAGAGATAGCAAGAGAAAGCGAGAGCGAGAGCAAGAGAGAGAGCGCGAGAGAGAGAAAGCGAGCGAGAGAGATAGCGAGAGAGAGAGAGAGAGATAGCGAGAGCGAGAGATAGTGAGAGAGAGAGAGATAGCAAGAGAGAGCGAGAGCGAGAGAGAGCGAGAGAGAGTGAGAGAGCGAGAGCGAGTGAGAGAGCGATAGCGAGAGAGAGAGAGAGAGCGAGAGAGAGCACATTTTCAAGTTGGGACATGGCCTTAATTTAACATAACGCGGAAGAATACACAACAGTTCACCGTGAACAGCCTACAAGGGCGTGGCCTATAGGACGGAGGGCGACGCACGTGACAGGCGGGCCGCGTGACCGCGACACTTGTCGGGGTTCGTAGACGGCGGAAACGTGACGTCGACGACACGATAGCGGCTCGCCAGNGCGGCTCGCCAGTCGGCCGCCGCGCCGCGCCACTATCGCCGCCGCCCGCCGCTATCTCACGTCACAAGTACAGACCCTCGTTTATCGCGTGAAAGACAAGACTGTTTCCTGTCTATTCTCAACGCTAGGATTCACCTGTTATCCAGAAATTATTCGTTTTCGTGTCATAATTTCAGTTTCTGGGGCATTATTAAAAATGTTTGGTTGTACAAAATTTACAATTTACCAGTTGTTTGATATAGTCCATTCATGAATATTCCAAACTTTTTGGAAGCCCTGCTAAAGTTCTACTTTCAGGTTATTTCTTCACCTCATGCTAGTAAAGCTTAATTAACTAAGTCTAGAAAATTAACAGCAAAGGGACAACGCACCGCATCCCTGCGCACTCAGTTCAATAATATTTTCCATGAGAACTATTACTTACTAGGCATTAGCAACACACGTATTTTCTCTCTATTTTTAATAATATTACATATAAATTAAATATTGCAATTCACAGATAAACTATAATACATTTTTTTTTATTTAATAAAAAATAAGATACTCGTGATAAACGACATAATTAGGAAACAACCAAACACGTCGCAAACGTGGTAATTTTTCAAAGGTTTGATTTTGAAAAATGTGAAGGTAACAAGAATATACTATACTTGGGTATATAATTTTCACTGTGTGTTATTTCCTGCTTGCAAAATTGCAGGGGCTTATTGATAATATATATATATATGTNGGTATATAATTTTCACTGTGTGTTATTTCCTGCTTGCAAAATTGCAGGGGCTTATTGATAATATATATATATATGTTCCTGACTTTTTACAACACGAAGATAATACACAATGAAAATTAAGCACAAAAATATTGCAAACTCACTAAATATAAATTTTCTATAATATTACATTGTCAGTAATTACTCTGAATCCGAAATTATGACACGAAAACTAAGAATTCTGCAAAAAGATGTGAAGCTGAGCCTTAATGGGAAATGTTGCATTAAAAACGTACATTTACCCAATTTTTGTCGCACCTTGTTTCTCAGAGTTTTTTTTTTTTTTTTTGACATTTTTGACACAAGACACAAATAATAGTTTCAAACACCTTCTTACATTTTTTAAACATTCACCTGCCTTTTTTATTCTAGGAACAGTGATGGAAGATATATCATTTCTTACCAGTTCTACGAAAATAATAAAGACAGAAAATATCCAACAATTTAAGATGTTCAAAATTATTATTTATATTTTGTAGTGCCAACAATTTTTTAAAAACCCTTTGAAAAATAACTTAGGAAGAAAACCGGATAAATATACTCCTTCCGTGTACCATTACTTTTAAGAACACTGCTACAAATCACCCGGGGCGTCAAATTCGTAAGGAATGGACGTCTTAATTCAAGTGACTAAATGTAATTACTTAATTTATTTATAACTAGATGTGCCCGCGGCTCCGCTCGCGTGGACTACAGAATTATTGTTTAGGTTTTTTTTTNCGAGAGCGAGAGCAAGAGAGAGAGCGCGAGAGAGAGAAAGCGAGCGAGAGAGATAGCGAGAGAGAGAGAGAGAGATAGCGAGAGCGAGAGATAGTGAGAGAGAGAGAGATAGCAAGAGAGAGCGAGAGCGAGANGAGAGAGATAGCGAGAGCGAGAGATAGTGAGAGAGAGAGAGATAGCAAGAGAGAGCGAGAGCGAGAGAGAGCGAGTGAGAGAGCGATAGCGAGAGAGAGAGATAGCGAGAGCGAGAGAGAGCACATTTTCAAGTTGGGACATGGCCTTAATTTAACATAACGCGGAAGAAAACACAACAGTTCACCGTGAGCAGCCTACAAGGGCGTGGCCTATAGGACGGAGGGCGACGCACGTGACAGGCGGGCCGCGTGACCGCGACACTTGTCGGGGTTCGTCGACGGCGGAAACGTGACGTCGACGACACGATAGCGGCTCGCCAGTCGNCTCACGTCACAAGTACAGACCCTCGTTTATCGCGTGAAAGACAAGACTGTTTCCTGTCTATTCTCAACGCTAGGATTCACCTGTTATCCAGAAATTATTCGTTTTCGTGTCATAATTTCAGTTTCTGGGGTATTATTAAAAATGTTTGGTTGTACAAAATTTACAATTTACCAGTTGTTTGATATAGTCCATTCATGAATATTCCAAACTTTTTGGAAGCCTTGCTAAAGTTCTACTTTCAGGTTATTTCTTCACCTCATGCTAGTAAAGCTTAACTATGTCTAGAAAATTAACAGCAAAGGGACAACGCACCGCATCCCTGCGCACTCAGTTCAATAATATTTTCCATGAGAACTATTACTTACTAGGCATTAGCAACACACGTATTTTCTCTCTATTTTTAATAATATTACATATAAATTAAATATTGCAATTCACAGATAAACTATAATACATTTTTTTTATTTAATAAAAAATAAGATACTCGTGATAAACGACATAATTAGGAAACAACCAAACACGTCGTAAACGTGGTAATTTTTCAAAGGTTTGATTTTGAAAAATGTGAAGGTAACGAGAATATACTATACTTAGGTATATAATTTTCACTGTGTGTTATTTCCTGCTTGCAAAATTGCAGGGGCTTATTGATAATATATATATATATGTTCCTGACTTTTTACAACACGAAGATAATACACAATGAAAATTAAGCACAAAAATATTGCAAACTCACTAAATATAAATTTTCTATAATATTACATTGTCAGTAATTACTCTGAATCCGAAATTATGACACGAAAACTAAGAATTCTGCAAAAAGATGTGAAGCTGAGCCTTAATGGGAAATGTTGCATTAAAAACGTACATTTACCCAATTTTTGTCGCACCTTGTTTCTCAGAGTTTTTTTTTTTTTTTTTGACATTTTTGACACAAGACACAAATAATAGTTTCAAACACCTTCTTACATTTTTTAAACATTCACCTGCCTTTTTTATTCTAGGAACAGTGATGGAAGATATATCATTTCTTACCAGTTCTACGAAAATAATAAAGACGGAAAATATCCAACAATTTAAGATGTTCAAAATTATTATTTATATTTTGTAGTGCCAACAATTTTTTAAAAACCCTTTGAAAAATAACTTAGGAAGAAAACCGGATAAATATACTCCTTCCGTGTACCATTACTTTTAAGAACACTGCTACAAATCACCCGGGGCGTCAAATTCGTAAGGAATGGACGTCTTAATTCAAGTGACTAAATGTAATTACTTAATTTATTTATAACTAGATGTGCCCGCGGCTCCGCTCGCGTGGACTACAGAATTATTGTTTAGGTTTTTTTTATAAAGTAGAATTTTACTTAGTGTTAATTATGAGATAAATAATCATTAGACAAATATTTTAAATTTAAACATACTTTTATTTTTTACATTTTAATATTTTGCATAAAGCCATTTAAGTTTTTCCTTTTTCCATTTTTATAGGTATTTTTATTCTACACAATTCTTTACTACATGATATTGTTCCATCTGTAATGGTTTAGACAGCGTGAGACAGCAAGAGATCGCGCTGGCGGCAAACTTTTTTCCGACTTGGTTCACTATTATCGTCACTGCTTATTCCTTATGTTACTTTACGTAACAAAATATATACTAAAACCTGGTCAGAGAACATAGCTATGAATAAAAAAAAAACACGTAAATAGGATACGTGGTTCTCGAGTGATAAGCGCACTAACAGACTAACAGACAGACACACGTTNAAAAACACGTAAATAGGATACGTGGTTCTCGAGTGATAAGCGCACTAACAGACTAACAGACAGACACACGTTGAGTTTTATTATAAGTATAGAAAATGCTATAAAAATAAACACAGATATTCTTTACAACATTAAAATTACCTATCTCTACTATTAGCAGGGCCGCGGTGGTGTAGTGGCTAGACTACTCGCCTCCCACCTAGGCGAACCGGGTTCGATTACCGGCAGGATTGCTCCAGTATTTTCGCATGTGGAAATCGTGCCGGACGATGCCGCTAGTCGGCGGGTTTTACCGGGGAACTCCCGTTTCCACCGCCCTTTCATTCCGGCCCTGTTCCATGCTCACCTCGTTTCATCCTTATCGGCTCTCAAGACCTCGACGCTTAATAGCCGCCCAAATCTCTCCACTCTACTATTAGCACAATGTGATCTCAGCTAGTAACGTGTAGGCGTTCCAAGTGAAAACCTACTTAACCGGTATTCCGCTCCGTCAAATGATTGTATTATTTTCTGCGTAGTCAAATCTCTATGCCAGCAGTGGTAACATATGCCATGTGTGAGTGTTTGTATTTATGTAGGAAATAAACGAAGCACAGTGTTAGAATGTATAAAGAAAAATTACATATCTAGTGTCGATACTAGAAATTTAATTAACATGTTTTCCTGTGAAGTACTTGGAAAAACAATCCGATGAGAAATTTTAACTACTTGTTGTACCAGCAATATGATCATTGATATATTTCTGGGAAGGGATTAGATGGGAGGGGGGGGGACACAGTGTAAAAAAAATCTGACACTTAAGTATAATAACAAAACTGCCTGTCGCCGATTTGTTACGTGAATAAATAAATAATATATAATTTCACAGATATTGCACGACCAATACTACAAAATTAAAATATTAATTATAAGATTATTATTTAGTTTTCACCGTCGGTAAACATATCAGCTATTGTGTGATGCGTGTTCTTTCTCAGAGGCGTTTGTCGTGATATTCTTTCGCATAAATATCGCACAAATACTCCCGGNTTGTGTGATGCGTGTTCTTTCTCAGAGGCGTTTGTCGTGATATTCTTTCGCATAAATATCGCACAAATACTCCCGGCTTTTTAACGTAATAAACACTTATATTTTTATTTTAACTGAACCTTTTTCGTGTATAAGGAATGCCGTCGTGGACGTACAAATCGAGGGAGTCCGAACCACCACTCACTGGGGTTATAAGGACCTCTACTGGAATTACGATGACCCCCAATTGATCCCTGAATCATACTTTTTACTGGAGTTCACTGTTTACTACAACTTTCGTATCATCTCTGAAAATAGCACTTGAACTTCGTATGTATTTTTACTTCTCTTACATCAGACAATGGAGTCCACGAGTAGTACAATGCCACGTAACGGTAAAACACTTTCCAGCCTGTCAACACGATCACAAGAATAAGTGGTACCCACACAACACATGGGAAATTATTTTGGTAAATTAACAGTAACATTCATTACATTTGACTTCGCACGAATGTTGTTATAGCAGGTATTTAATAAAATTTGTAGATGGAACTTTAAAAAAATAGTAAATAAAAAAGTTAAAAGTGGTTAACTAATACAAATATCATATATATACGAGGGCTGATTCAGAAGTCATGGCAACTATTGTTTAACTCCCGAAAATGACCCAACACAGAAAATGTACTATCTACAGTCGAAAGTGTACGACATGTACGTTTTAAAGGTGACACCACACGGGGTACNCCAACACAGAAAATGTACTATCTACAGTCGAAAGTGTACGACATGTACGTTTTAAAGGTGACACCACACGGGGTACGGATGCAGGAATGTCCGGTAAGGAACAAAGACAAACACGGCTGCTTGAAATCACCGTTTAATTGCTATATTCTCGTACAAACTGTATACACTCATGTGAACGGGTACATATCGTACGTGTACGAGCTGTTAACATCCTTCAAAATAGTCTCCGAGGTTGTCCACGGTTCGTTGCCAGCGATGACGCAGACATCGTCACAGCATTTCGACGAAAAATGGCTCACATTGACGGATCTCATGCAGCCGATGGTATTATTTCCCGTCTGCCATTGCGTCGATTTTAAAGATAACCATTTCAAGCAAAAGGTATTATACGTGCAATTTCTTAAAGAATGTAGCTACGTTAAGGCATATTGCCAATTGTTTTGTTTAATTATTTTTTTTACTAAAATCTAATGTTGAAATTTACATATAATACATATATATATATAATAATAATGATAACAAATAATTTGTTTCCCAAAACTAATTTTACGTAGCAAAAATGTCTGAGAAAGTTGCGTCAAAATGTGGTGAACCGTATATCTACTAGAATGCACGCGTGGATAAGAAATTTAACGGACTGCAGTATCGCTTTAGCTAATCTGCCCAACCTTGGGCGTGAATTACCACCACGTTTTACAATATTACGTAATAAGCAAGTGCATAACTTATCACTATTTGAACACACATACGTGAAGAATGGGTNCCACGTTTTACAATATTACGTAATAAGCAAGTGCATAACTTATCACTATTTGAACACACATACGTGAAGAATGGGTTGTAGCATGAGCACGTTGGTTTACCCAACAGACAGAACGTCGCGCGCGCAGAGGACAGAAAGAGACAGCTCGTATTTTCGAAGTTCCCGCCAACTGCCATTTCGCGTCTCTCATCGCCGACGGCTCGCAATTAGCAGGCTTAGGAGCAAACACGTTAACAGCGGCTCTCTAATTGTCTACAGCAGTACGCCGTGACGATCTGTCAAAGCAGTGACTACAGGTGATGTACACTCCAACTTGGCCACACGACTTGAGAAAAACACAGTATTACAGACTGTCCCACAGACTACAGACGAGGTAGACNCCACGTTTTACAATATTACGTAATAAGCAAGTGCATAACTTATCACTATTTGAACACACATACGTGAAGAATGGGCTGTAGCATGAGCACGTTGGTTTACCCAACAGACAGAACGTCACGCGCGCAGAGGACAGAAAGAGACAGCTCGTATTTTCGAAGTTCCCGCCAACTGCCATTTCGCGTCTCTCATCGCCGACGGCTCGCAATTAGCAGGCTTAGGAGCAAACACGTTAACAGCGGCTCTCTAATTGGCTACAGCAGTACGCCGTGACGATCTGTCAAAGCAGTGACTACAGGTGATGGACACTCCAACTTGGCCACACGACTTGAGAAAAACACAGTATTACAGACTGTCCCACAGACTACAGACGAGGTAGACTGCTTATTCGTCTTCTGCGCATGTACCCAACATTGACCTACCCCAAAGGAACACAACCGTCAAGTCACATGGCCAACAGTGATAAACGTGTTTGTTTATGTATTAATTTTTAAACGACAAGCACTTTTATATGATTAAAATACTTTCACCATTTTGAATTTAATTTAATTACATTACACATTGGTTAGAGGAAGTATACAAATATCTCAAATCACTTGTTTACTAAACAGTGTTCTAACCTCAAATCAAATCCACGCCGTTTTCGCTAGTCGTATTGGCAGGAAAGCAGTTCCATGTCGAGACACTGAGATTGGCTGTGCGCAGCCAGCGAGATCACTCTACNTAGTCGTATTGGCAGGAAAGCAGTTCCATGTCGAGACACTGAGATTGGCTGTGCGCAGCCAGCGAGATCACTCTACCTCATCTTTAGTCTAAAGGACTGTTCACCCACGGTCAAAACTGAGCACTTTTGAATATCCTGCTTAGGATCTATTTTCTACATTCCTACTTGGAATTGTATTTATGCTACATCTTTGTTGTGTTGTGTCGTTTTCCGTGTTATATACGACTAGATTCCTTCTTGAAATTAGGCCTACATACTTCTCGACAACAGCGACTACAAACAGTTTTTCAATGGAACCTGTCCATAATAGCTCCGATGTAAATACGCTTTGGTACATTATTATTATTATTTTTCCCACTGCGATGTAAACAAGTTTTGGGTCAGCAGGGAATCCCTCGTCGCGACAGGGCATCGAACACACACGACCGTCGCCAGTCCATCCAGTGGACCAGGCAGAGCAAATCGTCAACACGGAATCACGATGTTTATACGAGATAAACAGCTGACAGTCGCGCTAACGCGTCAGCGAACAGCAGAAGCGCTTACCGTTGTTTGCAAAACAACACAGTTATGACGCTGATGGTGCAGCTAAGCCCTGCCACCCAGATAAAATACAACCCTTATAGTGCTCAAACGACTGTGCCCGGTGACCAGGGGTGCTTTAATGCCAGAGCGTGAATACGTAATTTAAAACGAGACCGACACGTGGGGCACCATGGCGGCGACGGCGGTGTGACGTTTCAGGGTGATCCATTCCGACGCCGCGCCGTGGCTAATAACACGATTGAAATACACGCGGTCTCATTCGATCTGGCACACGACTACGATACTAGCATGACCTTGAGTTAGAGCCGCGCAGGTGGGGGCCCGCGGCGACTAACGGCAGTTTCGGGCGTCGGTAAAAATTCCCGGGGAGTATATCTCGCGACCGTGATGTACTTGCGCGCTGATTTTCGATACCAAAAGAATATCTCGTCTAGATATGTCGATTTAAGTCATATAGGCCCGGTATCCATTTCCATTATTTCATTTCATTCCCACACCCCGAAGAAAATATTACTGGCTAACGCAGACGGAAAAACCCACGGCCGTGTTCCCCACATGGCCAAATTTCGATTATTTCCCATCATGCGATTTGATATGTTGCCTGGCGAACCTCCAATTTATAAATATCAACACTCATTTCTTATTTTGAGATAAATTTTTCTGGTGCACATTTGGAGGTTTCATTGTTCACGTTAAGTTCACAGTTTTTTTTATAACCTTCATCAAACCTTCCTTCAATATTAAGAAGTGGTTAATTCTTGCAGGGATATCGTGTTAACGGTTATCAAACTGCTCAAAGATGGGTAAATTTCCTATGTGTAAGAATGCATGATCAAAGTGGAAACCGTTTTACACTGCTGAGAAAGACATTGCAGTCGAGGGTTAAAAACATTCCACAGTGATCAGGTTATCGCCATTATCTCCCCCTCCCTAACCCAAACACGCACAATCTGTGTTGTGCACCGCATCACGGTGTAATCCTTCTTGAAGGAAGTTCGCCAACCAGAACGGAGAAAACGCAGTGTGCGGCCAGTGACAGGGCGAAGCAATCAACGACGGCGTGGCTTACGGCGAACGACAAAGACTTGGCACGTCATGCCGACCTCATTCCGCGGGCCCCGCCTGGCACGGCGCGGCGGCCACCTCCGAGGGTCCTCACGTGGGACGTGCGCGTGTCTACCACACTCCCCCGGGGCACCTTTACAATCCCCTTGTGTGGTCCCCGGAGATCCCTCCGTCGTGCGTGATTCGCACGGCTCTCCAAACACACACGCCGTTTTTTTTTTTTAAATGACCGGTGGTCAGACTACTCGCACTCCCGCCAAGGAGAACCGGGTTCGATTCCCGGCGGGGTCGCTCTCGGATTTTCCGTACGTGGGAATCGTGCCGGGCAATGCTGCTGGTTGGCGGGTTTTCTCTGGGAGCTCCCGTTTCCCCGCCCTTGCACTTCGGCGCTGCTCCATACTCACGTCACTTCACCCACATCGACTCGCAAGACCTAGGTGTCAAGAACTGCCAAAACCTCTCCACTCACTCTCACTCTCACTCTCTCTCTCTCTCTCTCTCTCTCTCCAGTCGACGACCAGTCCCCAAGTGTCTAACTAGCACACGTTTATACTACTTTTCTGTGTCAATCAGACGATGCCCTGGAATTANCGACCAGTCCCCAAGTGTCTAACTAGCACACGTTTATACTACTTTTCTGTGTCAATCAGACGATGCCCTGGAATTAAAAAAAAAACCGAGTGTAATGTGATGTTAGTATTTCAACCTTTACTTCAATGTGAGCAAAACAACAGGAAACCAATCCCCACGGTCACCCATTTAAATATAATTTATATAAGACGGCGAGGCATGGGATTCACTTTCCTAGTTCGCTTTACGTATTCTAATCTGTGTTTACGTTTAAATAAATGCAGATATGGTAGAATATTTTTTTCAAAATGTTTATTTCATAAAAAAAAAATCTGCCCAAATAATAGTCAATAATTTATTGCAGGAATTTAAATACTTGCGTGTGTTAAGACAAGAAGTGTGGGGTGAAGTGAAATATGGGAATCCATAAGAGGCAAAAAACTCTCTAAGAACTAACTTCCTTAATAATAACAAAAAAAAAAAAANAGACCTTAATAAAAAAAAAAAAAAAAAAAAAAAAAAAGGAACTACTGATACGGAAATACATACAAAGGCATAAACGGGATGTCCGGAAAAAAAAATTAAGTTAATCTACGATCAATTACCGTGGACGTCAAGCCGTTGTTGTCCTAGTTATCCCAATTTGGCTCGACCCGTACAATGCAGCCAACAACAGCGTTTCTTACGTACCCGGCCTATTTAGGCGCGCTTCCCCTTCTCATCGCTGCCGCCAGCTGGCTGCAGGCCTGCCAACACAACTAGACCGAGCAAAAAAACAAAAGCCTCGCTACAGCAGCTGACTGTATCCCTTCAGTAACATTAAGGCTCCTTTCACACGGTAGATTTGTCCGCCGGCGACAGCAAAAAACACGGGAAGCACTAAGTGTTAAGTTACGCCCCAGTTTCTAGCCGTTCATAATGCTCAAGACAATAAGGTTTCAAACAATCACTATAGTTGTGCGTGCAATCATGATTAACATCTCAGTTCATCTAATAATCCATTTCAACACAGTAACATCAAACCTGGCAGTCCAGAACTTACAACGCTATCTTTCACCTTCTTGAATTTTTGCAAAAGGAAATAGAAAATTAAATTAAGCTGCACATAATGTAAACGCGTTAAATCGAGAGAANGCCTGCCAACACAACTAGACCGAGCAAAAAAACAAAAGCCTCGCTACAGCAGCTGACTGTATCCCTTCAGTAACACTAAGGCTCCTTTCACACGGTAGATTTGTCCGCCGGCGACAGCAAAAACACGGGAAGCACTAAGTGTTAAGTTACGCCCCACAAAGATCGGCAAGTATTACGAGTTCTGTTATTCCAATCAAACAATCACTATAGTTGTGCGTGCAATCATGATTATCATCTCAGTTCATCTAATAATCCATTTCAACACAGTAACATCAAACCTGGTAGTCCAGAACTTACAACGCTATCTTTCAACTTCTTGAATTTTTGCAAAAGGAAATAGAAAATTAAATTAAGCTGCACATAATGTAAACGCGTTAAATCGAGAGAANCTTCTTGAATTTTTGCAAAAGGAAATAGAAAATTAAATTAAGCTGCACATAATGTAAACGCGTTAAATCGAGAGAATCTTAACAGGTAACATGGTAAAAATTTTCTAGTCTAATGTACACTGTAAAAAATAAATGTAAATTTACACATACAAATTTTTGGTAATTTTACATTTTGTATGTGTAATTAGTAAAAACGACTACACTGTGTGCAATTTTATAACAATGTTCTTTAGAATCCAGAGAGAAGTACAAGTCTTTGGTAAAAATACACATGACTGTATGGCTTAATAAACAAAATGGTGTTAATTTACACATTCACACATGTGTAAAAATACATTACTCCCTGTGTAAAAACCTTACATTGTGTATTTCTACTACTGCATGGTCGTTGTATAAACACCCACTTTCAGTGTAGTTGTACATCTTCCATTGTGTAATTTTACAATGACTCTGTGTGTGTGTGTGTGANATAAACACCCACTTTCAGTGTAGTTGTACATCTTCCATTGTGTAATTTTACAATGACTCTGTGTGTGTGTGTGTGAGTGTATGTGTGTGTAATCTTGCATTACGTTCTGGAGCATCTGTGAGCGTATATTTAATCATACAAATTTTCGGTAATTTTGCATTTTTATGTGTAATGTGCTAAAACCAATAAAGTATTTGTAATTTTACACTAATGTTCCTAGGAATTCAAAGATAGCTACACGTATTTGTTTAGAACATGCGATCTAGTGGTAGGGTGTAGAACTACTTCGAACTCCATTTGTGTGTTCAAAAGGAAAACTTAAACTCCAGCATATGGAATAAGCTGGCTTTTACATATAACTACATATATCTGAAGTCAGTTGTTATCCACATTTAGGAGAGAATTTTTTTTACAGCTCGTTAAACTACCACGTTACAAAACTGAGTCCAATAAGGTAAAAATTGTAAAATCACACATATATAGTAAATAAATTGATACGACGCAGTTGTAAAGGAATACAGACGGAAGGTAAAGTTGCTTGGTTAAAAAAAATAGACAAAAATTGTTTATTTACAACTATAGTGAACCAGTGATTTTTTTGTAGTGAAAAAAGACACATACACAGTGGTGAAATTACAATTGCGATGTCTATGTAAGATTACTTGCCGTGAAGAAAAAAAAACTTGGAAGTAGAGTAAAAAAAATAGACATATGTAGGTGTAAAATTACCCAATTTTTTTACAGTATAAAACAAAGTCCGATAACTGCAAGTAACAAATTATTACTGATATGCAAGGTGACCGCAAAATTTTAATTCCAAATTACGCAAAGGACACGATGGCAAGTAGCAAAATAAAGAAAACGGCTGGATCCTGAAACTCCCAACTACAAATGCATATACATGAAATCACAAGAACGAAATGTGAACAGACTTCAAAATACGGTCACGAAGTTCAGTTTGCCTCCCGATAACGTTCCCCGGCATCTCACGAGTCAACAAAGCGAACAGCCCCCAAGGCCGCTAACTTAAAGCAGTTCAAGAGCCAATTTTGTTTCTGGATTTTGAGGGTATTTTATGG
Source organism: Clitarchus hookeri (assembly GCA_002778355.1). Lineage (NCBI taxonomy): Eukaryota > Metazoa > Arthropoda > Insecta > Phasmatodea > Phasmatidae > Clitarchus > Clitarchus hookeri. Next base: position 37,979 of record NQII01008700.1, read on the forward strand.
TTTCGTGAAACAAATAGTTTGAAAAACAACATCAATCACGTTTCTACGCGTAAATAACTTCAACACATTTTCCTAAACACCTAATCCAAATTTTAATTTTTTTTTTTTAACACAAAGGTTGATTTCAGCTAAAGGCCATATTGAAGTTACAGGAATTGCATGTTGCAATTTATTCGAAATTCAACATTTCGTAGGACCGCGGAGGTGTAATGGTTAGAATACTCGCCTCCCACCTAGGCGAACCCGGTTCGATTCCCGGAGGGGTCGCTCTCCGATTTTCGCATGTGGGAATCGTGCCGGACGATGCCGCTGGTCGGCGGGTTTTTCTCGGAGTTCTCCCGCTTCCCCCGCCCATGCATTCCGACGCTGGTACATTCTCACCTCATTTCCCCCTCATCGACTTTCAAAACCCCGCAGTTAAGAGCCGCCCAAATGCCTCAACTCCAATTCAACACTTTGTTCACCTGCTGTAAAGGTTTATTTCACTTCTCGCTATTTTAATTTCAAATTTTATCACAGTTTCGTTTCATTAGTTTTTGAAAAGCCATTTTCCTACACTGTCACACTNGCTATTTTAATTTCAAATTTTATCACAGTTTCGTTTCATTAGTTTTTGAAAAGCCATTTTCCTACACTGTCACACTTTTTTTTTTCAGACTATTATTTCATTTCAAAACGAAAAAAGTATAACATGCAAAAAATGTATAACATCACTTTAGCCCCTTGAACGCCTTTAAAGAAGGAAAACTTGTCCCGAACCATTCCTGGATTCATCCCAGACGACATGTTTTCCTTTCTGCGATCAGTAGGCGCTCTTCTAGTAACCGCTGGCTTGGTGCCGAAGATACACCGTCATTTTCCACGTGGATAAGCCACGCGGCGAGTGTGCGCAGTTGGAAGCACAGACACGTCTAGGGTGGCTGTGGAGTCACAGTTCTGCAAAGTTCCTGTCGTAAAATTTCCCCTAGAGTTCCTTTCAGTCACTGTTAGAAAAAGCTATGGTGACTCAGTCCCGGAGAGGCGATCTACTTCTATAATATACTCGCAGTATCGTCACGCTTTTTTGGATCAAACATTTTAATATTATTAAAGTGAATGTGCGCAAACGCAGTGCGTCGTCCCTTTAGTGTTATTTTCTTGACTTGGTGAAGATTTTATTGCGCGAGGCGGAGGAATATCGTAAAAGTAGAACTGAACAGGGCTTCAAAATAGTTGTAAGTACCCATTGACTATCTCAGATGCTACGAGACAGGAGATTTCAGAACGCCTTGCTCGACCCGAACGAAGNGTTGTAAGTACCCATTGACTATCTCAGATGCTACGAGACAGGAGATTTCAGAACGCCTTGCTCGACCCGAACGAAAGAAGAACAGCGCTGTCTCTCACAGTCTTCATAAAGGCGTAACTTTAATGGTATAGTCTATTCGCGGTTTCTTGACACTTTTTAAATCAAACCTATGAAAAATCACCCCACGTATGACTTGTTTAGTTATTTCCTAAATATGCCATGTAATACAAGCTTTTTTATAGGTTATGTTAACACGAAAGTATCCTATTTTGATGTAAATGTTTTATCTGTATTTTAATTATAAATTATAATATTTCGTTTATAATAAATGTGAATAAAAACAGCGAGAAAACATGTGCGTTGGTAGCGCCTAGTAAGAAATAGTTCTCGTTCAAAATATAATTACAACTGAGTGCGCACGAATTCGGTGCGTTGTCCTTTGGTGTAATTTTCTAGACTTAGTTAAGCTTAGTTTGCACGAGGGGGAGGAATATCCTGGAACTTGAACTTTAACAGGACTTCAGAAAAGTGTGAAGTAACCGTGAATGGACTAAACGTGAAATCCTTTTAGTTTCGTTTTATACCTTATTGTTACGCGCTCGCGGCTTTGTCCCGCACACGAGCGAGTGTAAGTGAAGGACAGAGCAGTTACATGATAACGACGGAGAGTCACGAGGGATGTTTTGAAATGACAAGCGTGCGATAAACCAAGAACCACGTATCTGTTACAAAAAANGACGGAGAGTCACGAGGGATGTTTTGAAATGACAAGCGTGCGATAAACCAAGAACCACGTATCTGTTACAAAAAAAGCGAGCCGCAACGATAATCCTGGTCTTGGTTGTATTGAGGTTTCCTCGTTTATCTGAAGAATTTTCTAGTGGTTTACTGCCCTAGTTTCTCTCAGCATGACTCAGGGTGCGTCGAATTTTTCAAGGTCAAGGACAGCAGAGTATAGGTTGTGAGACGGGCCTCCGGGCCGGTTGTTGTTGAGTGGATGAGTGGCTGGAGTTTCAGCGATAGACGACGAGCGAAACGAGCGGCGAGAGAAGTGACCAGCGGGGAGGAAAATCTGCGACTTCCGAGTATCGGCGCAGAGGATAGTGACACTGGCAGGCTGGACCAGTGGACTGGATGCATGAGTGAAATACATTACAGATGATGGCAACAGACAGACAGAAAACGTGTTAATGGTGAGTATGAGTTAACTGACTATAACCAAACAGATACATTAAGGACGTTAATTAGAGTTAAAATAGAAATTAAATATTGCGCTCACTGAGAAACAAAGAGTAATAGTAAAGATACTTATATCGATAGATTAATGCTGTAAACAATAGCTGTGCGAATAAATAAAAATCAAATTTAGTTCTTTTATTTTTATTAAGACCTTCATCCCTCACGAACTCGTATGTGCCCCTCTCGCGTCTTGTAACAGCACGTATTGTATTTGTGCTTATTTGGTGACATGTGCGATCCAAAGATGTTGAAAGAGCACATCCCCCCACCAACTTTAATTTTCGTGAATATGTTCCTTTGCAAACACAAACCTTTTTTTATTTACGATTAACTTCNATCCCCCCAACAACTTTAATTTTCGTGAATATGTTCCTTTGCAAACACAAACCTTTTTTTATTTACGATTAACTTTACTAAAGCATGTTTTTTTTTTTTCCCCCCAGCCATACTCTGCAACTCAGTTCGTTGTTTCTCACTATCCGTCTTATTGTTTCGGCACTCACTTTCTTGACAAATGCTTCATTTATATACCCTGCAAGCTACAGGCACTCGGCTGCTGTTTTTGGTCAATTCCTTACCTGTTACTGCTCGTTTATCACATGCCAATTTTTTAGCTGCTCTTTTTGTGATGTATGGACTCAATTCCGTCCTTGTTTCTGTATCTTCCCGCTAATATCCCNGTTGTAAGTACCCATTGACTATCTCAGATGCTACGAGACAGGAGATTTCAGAACGCCTTGCTCGACCCGAACGAAGGAAGAACAGCGCTGTCTCTCACAGTCTTCATAAAGGCGTAACTTTAATGGTATAGTCTATTCGCGGTTTCTTGACACTTTTTAAATCAAACCTATGAAAAATCACCCCACGTATGATTTGTTTAGTTATTTCCTAAACATGCCATGTAATACAAGCTTTTTTATAGGTTATGTTAACACGAAAGTATCCTATTTTGAGGTAAATGTTTTATCTGTATTTTAATTATAAATTATAATATTTCGTTTATAATAAATGTGAATAAAAACAGCGAGAAAACATGTGCGTTGGTAGCGCCTAGTAAGAAATAGTTCTCGTTCAAAATATAATTACAACTGAGTGCGCACGAATTCGGTGCGTTGTCCTTTGGTGTAATTTTCTAGACTTAGTTAAGCTTAGTTTGCACGAGGCGGAGGAATATCCTGGAACTTGAACTTTAACAGGAGTTCAGAAAAGTGTGAAGTAACCGTGAATGGACTAAACGTGAAATCCTTTTAGTTTCGTTTTATACCTTATTGTTACGCGCTCGCGGCTTTGTCCCGCNTGAGTGCACACGAATTCGGTGCGTTGTCCTTCGGTGTAATTTTCTAGACTTAGTTAAGCTTAGTTTGCACGAGGCGGAGGAATATCCTGGAACTTGAACTTTAACAGGAGTTCAGAAAAGTGTGAAGTAACCGTGAATGGACTAAACGTGAAATCCTTTTAGTTTCGTTTTATACCTTATTGTTACGCGCTCGCGGCCTTGTCCCGCGCACGAGCGAGTGTAAGTGAAGGACAGAGCAGTTACATGATAGCGACGGAGAGTCACGAGGGATGTTTTGAAATGACAAGCGTGCGATAAACCAAGAACCACGTATCTGTTACAAAAAAGCGAGCCGCAACGATAATCCTGGTCTTGGTTTTATTGAGGTTTCCTCGTTTATCTGAAGAATTTTCTAGTGGTTTACTGCCCTAGTTTCTCTCAGCATGACTCAGGGTGCGTCGAATTTTTCAAGGTCAAGGACAGCAGAGTATAGGTTGTGAGACGGGCCTCCGGGCCGGTTGTTGTTGAGTGGATGAGTGGCTGGAGTTTCAGCGATAGACGACGAGCGAAACGAGCGGCGAGAGAAGTGACCAGCGGGGAGGAAAATCTGCGACTTCCGAGTATCGGCGCAGAGGATAGTGAGACTGGCAGGCTGGACCAGTGGACTGGATGCATGAGTGAAATACATTACAGATGATGGCAACAGACAGACAGAAAACGTGTTAATGGTGAGTATGAGTTAACTGACTATAACCAAACAGATACATTAAGGACGTTAATTAGAGTTAAAATAGAAATTAAATATTGCGCTCACTGAGAAACAAAGAGTAACAGTAAAGATACTTATATCGATAGATTAATGCTGTAAACAATAGCTGTGCGAATAAATAAAAATCAAATTTAGTTCTTTTATTTTTATTAAGACCTTCATCCCTCACGAACTCGTATGTGCCCCTCTCGCGTCTTGTAACAGCACGTATTGTATTTGTGCTTATTTGGTGACATGTGCGATCCAAAGATGTTGAAAGAGCACATCCCCCCACCAACTTTAATTTTCGTGAATATGTTCCTTTGCAAACACAAACCTTTTTTTATTTACGATTAACTTCACTAACGCATGTTTTTTTTTTCCCCCAGCCATACTCTGCAACTCAGTTCGTTGTTTCTCACTATCCGTCTTATTGTTTCGGCACTCACTTTCTTGACAAATGCTTCATTTATATACCCTGCAAGCTACAGGCACTCGGCTGCGGTTTTTGGTCAATTCCTTACCTGTTACTGCTCGTTTATCACATGTCAATTTTTTAGCTGCTCTTTTTGTGATGTATGGACTCAATTCCGTCCTTGTTTCTGTATCTTCCCGCTAATATCCCNCAATTTTTTAGCTGCTCTTTTTGTGATGTATGGACTCAATTCCGTCCTTGTTTCTGTATCTTCCCGCTAATATCCCCTCCTGTACTCTTACTAATACGCAATATATTGTCTACCTCTGTGTATTTGAGTCCCCTTTCACGATGACAGATCACAAGCCGTCGTTGATCGAGTGTTGTCTTCTTCCCTCCGCGGATCATTTCACGCAACGCACTCTGACCTTGCTTGGACGACGTATTAGAAGAAAAAGTGAGTGCTTGCTCGTTCGCTTCTGAACCCTACTGTTACCTAAGCGTAGTGAAATTAGCGCAACATTGAGGTAAGAACAATCAAACCGAACATTACAGAAAGCTACAAGATTACACACGTTCTCTCTATGCAATTATTTACTTCTGTAAATATTACGACTCGGATGAACGGAACGTATAATTCTTGCACCAGTATGTAACCCAAGAAATCCAACAATACCGACAAACTTCGCAACCCAATGCAAACAGATACGCAAGAAAAAAATATTTTATTTACATTTTTGGCAGTTATCAAAGATTTTCACATATCGAGGACGGCACAATAGCAGAAGCTAACTGACTCTGCACCAATTCGGAAACATTTTTCCAAACTTACCATTCCAGAAATTCTCCACAGAATACAAAAGTTTCACCATCGAATTTAGCATTACGTTTCATAGGGATACGTTTATAATCAACAATAAACTGGCATGCATCAACATATTGAATAAGAAATNTTTAGCATTACGTTTCATAGGGATACGTTTATAATCAACAATAAACTGGCATGCATCAACATATTGAATAAGAAAACTTGGGTGCTTCGGTAAAGTGACATGTTTAACAAGTTAATGCATACACAGAAATGTACTAACTGGTATTATTTTCCAAGGCCTTTAGCTGATTGAACACACTCATAAAATTTAGGAACAGAATAAGAAAACGCACAAATTTTGCCTAAGTAAGATTATCTCCCGGTACTATATTCGGAAAAATCAAACATTTAAAAGGTTTTAAATTATAGGTTATGGCATATGTNTTTAGCATTACGTTTCATAGGGATACGTTTATAATCAACAATAAACTGGCATGCATCAACATATTGAATAAGAAATCTTGGGTGCTTCGGTAAAGTGACATGTTTAACAAGTTAATGCATACACAGAAATGTACTAACTGGTATTTTTTTCCAAGGCCTTTAGCTGATTGAACACACTCATTAAATTTAGGAACAGAATAAGAAAACGCACAAATTTTGCCTAACTAAGATTATCTCCCGGTACTATATTCGGAAAAATCAAACATTTAAAAGGTTTTAAATTATAGGTTATGGCATATGTTGATTAGTTCTCGAGACAGCATGGAAAATGTCCTGACAAGAATATCACATAACCAGTTATGGTTTGGTGGCACGCCTCCGAGTGACAAAGCTGTATTTAAGAGTTTAATTCGGATCTAAAAATACGTCAAAATTGTTTGGGGAGTCAATGGGTGGACGTATATGAGTAACAAATATTTCAAAATACAAGAATAAGTTAATTTTTATAAAGAAGTCCAAATTATTCGATGTGCAATATACCGCTTTATTATGAATTAAATGCGAGATATGTCTTCATGCCAAACGCCGGAAAAGGTTTTAAAAGAGCGGTTCTAGGGCCCACTCTACAATACACGGATGCGTAAGAAAACTGACACGCAAACGGAACGAGCAGACAAATAGGGATGAATTTCCTCTATTCCACAATACACAGAAAAGCAACGATCAGCAGCAACCTACGGGTGTGGGGTATGGGACCCCTTTTGTTGTAAATTACCAACAAGCTTTAAAGCACGCCCAAATTTTTTACTTTTATACTATATTTAACTCTTTATAAACAGTATTGCCTAATCATCCACTTGAAATCAACTCTGTCCTTTTCTCACAAACCACAATGTCGGCGAAGACTATGTTCATTCATTGAACCAAATACTCGATTCCTATTGGCTACACGCATTTACAGACACGAAAGAGTTGAGAGTTGCCCTCACGTTCTTACGTGAATCCGTACGTCATCCGCGCACGCTTGCGTCCCTTTGGAGAACTCTGAGTGTGTTACGTGCTCCACTTCTGTCCCGTGATACGTATTTGTATCCGTGTCATTGTAGAAGGGTCTTAACTGGGAAGTCGGGAGAATGTAGTAAAGAAAAGAACATTGCAGTATTAGAGAATAATACGGGCTAAATCATTCCCCTCTTGATAAAGGTTGTTCACGATATAGTGAGCTCTTTTAAAATCAACATTAGAAGAAAAAAAAGTCACTATTCCTACTTGCATATATATATTTTGACGGGCGCACCGAGAGGCATGCGCCCAGTAAAGTTGGCAACGATGGAGGAAAAGTAGTTCCATCTCTTAGCGTTGATTAAAAATTCCTAGGTAACCATTAGTGATAACTTAAATTATTTCTTTTGCTTTCAGTTTTTTTTAAGGCATCTAAGTGCAAAAATTATTAGATTTGTGGAATGTTTACTTTTCTAATGATTTCGCAGTTTCACTTAATTTTACATACGTCGGAAGAATACACGGAGCTCAGTTTATCGTGAATAGCCTACACTAACATTATCCACGCCTATGAGTTGAATCACACGCCAAGTTCGATCACGTACAGCAAGGCTATTTATAAGCAGGCTATTTACAGGTAGGGTTAAATGTGTTTGTAAGCCAGCCACAAGGCAGGCAAGAGAATAAAAAGGTTATACAATCGACATGATTCGAGCGAAAATGAGCAAAGTAGGACACCTTGTCCTCGAAGAAAACGCCACAGATAAGAAACGTACATCAAATTAATACTGACACATCTTAGAAATATCAGTTACAGTTTTCAACTGAACTAAGTCCTATTACGAGCACAAGAGAAAAGTCACGCTAGACATATCGATACCTTGGCACAACAGTGTTACAACTTAAAAAAAGTCGATCCTTTAAATTAATTACCTTACATATATGCAGTACAGAAATCTCTGTTACGTGTCTCAAGTTTTACAACTTAAATACTGATGGTTATAGTTTAACGTGGAATAACGTTGCATAACAATGCGCTGTAGTAAGGCATTTTGTTAATAAAACACTGTTCTTCCTGAAAAAACGGAATAGGGTAAAGTGGTCTGAATTGGGTCAACGGCTGAATGCGTATTTCGCGCTAGAGCTAGCAATGAAAAGCGCAACTAAAACAGTGTAGCGGAAGTGTTTGCTAAGCCACGCGCGCGACTACTGTTCCGTTCTTCGCTGTTCTGTGAAAGTAGTAAACCACAAGTCTATGTTTTTCGCCGTTTTCTTGTTTTCATANACTGTTCCGTTCTTCGCTGTTCTGTGAAAGTAGTAAACCACAAGTCTATGTTTTTCGCCGTTTTCTTGTTTTCATAGTTTTTATTTCACGGATAAATAATACCAATTATAATTTTCAAGCATGGCGAACCATGCACGCAAGTAATACATATTCTAATGTTTTATAACCTGTTCTCGTTTCGTCGCTAGCTGCGGTCAGTGCAGCCAGCGTAATTTTGAGAACTTTTCCATGTCGATTGGGGTGAATCGGGTCGGTTTTCAAAGGGCAAAAAGGACCATCCGTAAAATATGTACTTTATTAAGCGATATACTTACCTGGCATTTTTTTTTTTTCGTAGAAAACACGTGAGGAGAATATAAAAATTCAACGAATGCAGTGAATAACATATTTCTTAGTAAACGGGCAGAAGCTAAGACATACGATGTACCATTTTCATGTCTTCAGAGGAGTAATTTTCGAGGTGTAACAATGCAATTGAAAACAAAAGGTCAAACAACTTTTAGACATGAGCAGGAATTAGCATTCAANATTTTCGAGGTGTAACAATGCAATTGAAAACAAAAGGTCAAACAACTTTTAGACATGAGCAGGAATTAGCATTCAAAAACAGAATTATTAGACTCTTGAAATGTGATTTCGGTTTGACATGTTATGTTTTGTCTATGTTATGAATTTGATGACTAAATATTAAAAGGGGTTCGGAACTTACAGCCAACTATGCTTATAAGTGGGCTTAAGAGCGTACTTGACACGTGCATGTGGTGCGACTCTAGGCTAGCATACACGGATAGACCTCGTTCCATGTCGCGCAGGTGGAATGACAGAGCACGAGACTCGTCCACGCCAGGAGAAAGGAGACCAGAAGAAATATGAGAAAACCATGGTGGAATGACAGAGCATGAGACTCGTCCCCGCCAGGATACCAGGTTAAAGCAGACCAGAAGTAATATGAGAATACCAAGGTGGAATGGCAAAGCACGACTCTCATCCCTTACAGGAGAAAGGAGGCCAGAAGGAATATGAGAAAACCAAGGTGGAATGACAAAGCATGATGAGAGAAGTTGTATGATCGGGCAATGAACTCGAACATTCTTCAGGCAAGATGGATGGTGCTGGCATGGAATGATAGTGTGTGAATGTCNGTGAATCCGTACGTCATCCGCGCACGCTTGCGTCCCTTTGGAGAACTCTGAGTGTGTTACGTGCTCCACTTCTGTCCCGTGATACGTATTTGTATCCGTGTCATTGTAGAAGGGTCTTAACTGGGAAGTCGGGAGAATGTAGTAAAGAAAAGAACATTGCAGTATTAGAGAATAATACGGGCTAAATCATTCCCCTCTTGATAAAGGATGTTCACGATATAGTGAGCTCTTTTAAAATCAACATTAGAAGAAAAAAAAGTCACTATTCCTACTTGCATATATATATTTTGACGGGCGCACCGAGAGGCATGCGCCCAGTAAAGTTGGCAACGATGGAGGAAAAGTAGTTCCATCTCTTAGCGTTGATTAAAAATTCCTAGGTAACCATTAGTGATAACTTAAATTATTTCTTTTGCTTTCAGTTTTTTTTAAGGCATCTAAGTGCAAAAATTATTAGATTTGTGGAATGTTTACTTTTCTAATAATTTCGCAGTTTCACTTAATTTTACATACGTCGGAAGAATACACGGAGCTCAGTTTATCGTGAACAGCCTACACTAACATTATCCACGCCTATGAGTTGAATCACACGCCAAGTTCGATCACGTACAGCAAGGCTATTTATAAGCAGGCTATTTACAGGTAGGGTTAAATGTGTTTGTAAGCCAGCCACAAGGCAGGCAAGAGAATAAAAAGGTTATACAATCGACATGATTCGAGCGAAAATGAGCAAAGTAGGACACCTTGTCCTCGAAGAAAACGCCACAGATAAGAAACGTACATCAAATTAATACTGACACATCTTAGAAATATCAGTTACAGTTTTCAACTGAACTAAGTCCTATTACGAGCACAAGAGAAAAGTCACGCTAGACATATCGATACCTTGGCACAACAGTGTTACAACTTAAAAAAAGTCGATCCTTTAAATTAATTACCTTACAATATGCAGTACAGAAATCTCTGTTACGTGTCTCAAGTTTTACAACTTAAATACTGATGGTTATAGTTTAACGTGGAATAACGTTGCATAACAATGCGCTGTAGTAAGGCATTTTGTTAATAAAACACTGTTCTTCCTGAAAAAACGGAATAGGGTAAAGTGGTCTGAATTGGGTCAACGGCTGAATGCGTATTTCGCGCTAGAGCTAGCAATGAAAAGCGCAACTAAAACAGTGTAGCGGAAGCCACGCGCGCGACCACTGTTCCGTTCTTCGCTGTTCTGTGAAAGTAGTAAACCACAAGTCTATGTTTTTCGCCGTTTTCTTGTTTTCATAGTTTTTATTTCACGGATAAATAATACCAATTATAATTTTCAAGCATGGCGAACCATGCACGCAAGTAATACATATTCTAATGTTTTATAACCTGTTCTCGTTTCGTCGCTAGCTGCAGTCAGTGCAGCCAGCGTAATTTTGAGAACTTTTCCATGTCGATTGGGGTGAATCGGGTCGGTTTTCATAGGGCGAAAAGGGTCATCCGTAAAATATGTCCTTTATTAAGCGATATACTTACCTGGTATTTTTTTNNCTTGGTTATTTTTTTTTTTTTTTTTTTTCCGTAGAAAACATGTTGTGAGGAGAATATAAAAATTCAATGGATGCAGTGAATAACATATTTCTTAGTAAACGGGCAGTAGCTAAGACATACGATGTACCATTTTCATGTCTTCAGAGGAGTAATTTTCGAGGTGTAACAATGCAATTGAAAACAAAAGGTCAAACAACTTTTAGACATGAGCAGGAATTAGCATTCAGAAACAGAATTATTAGACTCTTGAAATGTGATTTCGGTTTGACATGTTATGTTTTGTTTATGTTATGAATTTGATGACTAAATATTAAAAGGGGTTCGGAACTTACAGCCAACTATGCTTATAAGTGGGCTTAAGAGCGTACTTGACACGTGCATGTGGTGCGACTCTAGACTAGCATACACGGACAGACCTCGTTCCATGTCGCGCAGGTGGAATGACAGAGCACGAGACTCGTCCCCGCCAGGATGCCAGGTTAAAGCAGACCAGAAGTAATATGAGAATACCAAGGTGGAATGGCAAAGCACGAGACTCGTCCCTTACAGGAGAAAGGAGACCAGAAGGAATATGAGAAAACCAAGGTGGAATGACAAAGCATGATGAGAGAAGGTGCATGATCGGGCAATGAACTCGAACATTCTTCAGGCAAGATGGATGGTGCTGGCATGGAATGATAGTGTGTGAATGTCNATGATCGGGCAATGAACTCGAACATTCTTCAGGCAAGATGGATGGTGCTGGCATGGAATGATAGTGTGTGAATGTCAGGATAACCCCTCAAAACCCCTCAACCACTCATCACCCAAAAAAAGTCATTAGACACATTGTGGTGTCATCGGCGGAAATCGTGCAAAAGTCAGCAGCATTGTGCAAAACACATTTCTGTGAAACACTTTGCCGGTTTGGAGGGAAATTCGGGAAATTTTGAGGGAAATTCTGGCGATTTTCCCCGTTTTCGACGGAAAAAGGGAAACTCGAGGGGAAAAAAGGGGAAAATTGCTGCATGGTNAATTCTGGCGATTTTCCCCGTTTTCGACGGAAAAAGGGAAACTCGAGGGGAAAAAAGGGGAAAATTGCTGCATGGTGTCATTCGAGATGGCGGTCGGTCCGTCCCTCGTCCCCAGTCCCTGGAGCAGAACGTACATTTTCTATTTACTTGCTCCCATTTCCTTATCTGCATTCTGCTGTATTCCCGCCCTTTCTCGTATCATAGTTCTATACATCTATCTGCACAGTCAGCTATCTCCCATTCATCCACGCTGATTTCATCCGAGGAATATACTTTTCTCAAAAATTTTAACAACTGATATACAACACCGATATTTTGCGATGAATTATCTTCTTCACAGAAAAACACACTAACATTTTACTGGGACATCCAACGTACAGCTTTATGGGCCAATATATGGCCCTTTCAACATTTTATACGTTGATGGGGCAAACGCTAGTTCAATAAACCAGGAAATGCTACAGCATTTCGCAACATTATTCCAAATTTCTACGGCACGTATGTAGGCCTACGTGAATATATCTAGCACATATTTCACCAAATTACCGACATCGTCGCTAAGCACAACGTTATCGGCTACATTATCTCAACACTCGACTTATATTTAGACATTATCTAATAGAATAGGTGCCTGTAACTACCTGAAAGTAACTTGAATTGGATCCAAATGACTGGTTTGTAATTTTTTAGAAAATATTTACTTCCCTAAATTTCTGAGTTACGTCGTTTGATTAATACTCTGATTCAAATTACTGTACTTTACGTCACACCCATTAACAATTTTCTTTGAAACACAAACAAAGAAGATAAGTATTTGTAGAGATGGATTTTGTAATAAGTTGCTTCTGCTTAAGTAGAATGAATGCGTGGCGTGGCAACAGTGCATTTACACAGGAATACTTTAATACGAAATGCCTACATTTGTTTTCCTTATGAAATATTATTGTATTTGAACACTGAACTACCTACATTAATCTCTTATCTCCATTCTATGATGTAATACAATAATATCTCTGTCCCACGGTTCTGAAGTTTATGTAACGTTTACACTACAAATCTACGATATTAAGTACTCAACAGCGATTACCAAATTCCTTTTGTGTGGTAAAAGCAATTGTGTGCACATATGTGCCTAAGTCAGTCGATACCAGCAGATACTGCGCTTATCAGAACTACGCAAAACTGCTTGTGGTACACAATGGACAATAGAAACAAATCAATTCCCTAACATTAACATCTATTGTAAGGCAATTTAGAGAAAGCGCAACTGCCACACGGACCGAACTAGTAGTTACGTAATCAACGAAAGTAATCACGTACATGAGCACTGATTACAGGAGGCACATTCGCTGCCTTTGGAATTATGATTTATACGATACGGCTACCCGTAGGCTATCCATGGTAATGTGAGCACTTTTGAAAGCCTTCTCATTTGGAATGATAGGCAATAAATATATTTTATTTTAGCCTTAGAAGTTAACTTTCGAGTGTGGTGAAATATACATACTGTATTTATTACTTACATGGCAATATTTAATTTAAAAGGTGGTTAAAAGATAAAAAAAAAATGACTGAAAGGGAAAAGTAACTACGGCCTCAACAGTGCTCACTTTATCGTGAACAGCCTATACTTTCCCAATATATATTTTCTACTTCGTTGGGATACATGTATGTAGTTAAGATAATTAGGTTTACCACTTTTTAGACTCCAGCCCTTTTGTACTTTTGCAATAGGCCATTTCCTTTACTTAGGTTTACTAAGGCCTACAATAAAAATAAAAATTTATGAGGTAACACGCATCAAAACAAGGATTCACATACGCATGATTTGAGCTATATTTCAATCTTTCCGTTCTCATTAACGATTGATTTGACGTTGCAAACACAAGGTGAATACATAACAATTATTCACTAAACGTATACTGTCTGATGCTGCAGTGTTAATGTTTGAAGATTAACTAGCGCTAGTACACAAAGTATATCAGTTACCGCTGTCTAGAGCAGACTGGGTCTCCAATTATAAACATGAATTAATTCGACTATTTCGGAATGGCTGTAGTAAAAAAGGGACATAGGGCATCAAATTAAATGTTGCCCAATACCACCGTACAATACATGACAAGAAAGACGAGCAAGGGCACCAAAAAGCAAGTAATGCACGGTGTATTCCCAGGAAAACCGCGGGAAGGCCACAAACAAGAGTTAGGAAGCTCTCGNCCAAAAAGCAAGTAATGCACGGTGTATTCCCAGGAAAACCGCGGGAAGGCCACAAACAAGAGTTAGGAAGCTCTCGGATGACACTGCCTCAGCATTCAGGGTACATCTTACATCACACGCCATCAGGAATCGACTCTGTGATGCTGGATTGCAGGCTAAAGCAAATGGAATTCACTGAAAGCCGGTTGATAAAGCTACTACTGACCGGCGAGTCACGCGAGTTAACTGGGAACAAATGATTTATAGCAATGGAATACTTGACATTCTGTGGGAAATCACAAATAAATCAGTGAAATTCAACCACTATATCAATTAGTTATCTGGCACTGATTATCAGTTGCTTAATTCTGCTTTCACTCAATAAAACTTTATCAAAATCCCAAAAAATTTCAAAAAAAATTACTAAAAAATATCATTAGAAATTGTAATTAAAAACTTACATTTCCGGAAGTCTTACACAGCACCACGTACAGCAGACGATTGACCCCGCTCCAATAAACCACATTTTAATATCATTCCCCTCCCCTTTCCAATGATTCTCATTAGTTAATTAGTGGGCAGGCCACCATCCCCCTCACCATTGCTCATTCTGTCGAATGCACTCCACCCGCCATATTGGTTTTTCGTTCGACATTTGTTTACATTTTCAACATCTAGGTGGCAATGATGAATCCGGGAAATAGGTAGCCAGTATTGTCGGCGTCTTCTGCCTTCTTCATGTCGCTTGTTGCAGCAAATGTGTTGGAGGGGTGTGCCAGTGCATCCAGAAAATCGCCATCATCGTCTTCAACACTATAACTGTCTTCATGTTCATTTCAATCAATACCCTTTTCAAGGTCATCTTCACGNCGCCATCATCGTCTTCAACACTATAACTGTCTTCATGTTCATTTCAATCAATACCCTTTTCAAGGTCATCTTCACCTCCTGTTTTGTATTCTATATTAAATTTGCTTTTCTTTGTAGCAGGAGTTGTATTCATCAGTACTTAGAGCCGACGACAGTTTATTTTGAAGTTCGCCGACTTCACGCGAAAGTCTTGCAAGTGTACATCCCACACAAACCGACTCCACTGCACTCATTCCGTGTTTAGCATTAACACTCTCATCATAATCGCCTGTCGAATCGGTACCCATCGATGCAGCAAGAGATATTGCCGGCAACACTTGCTGACTCCGAGTAGACGAATCCTTGCAGATCTCGGGGTGTTCTTTCAATGTATCGCCTTGCACAAACTGAATGGGACTAACGTCATAATGCTTCATCGCGCGAAAAGGACTCTTCGTACAGGCCGTTCTCACATGCCGACGAGCGTTTTGACCAGTGAAAACTCGATCGCAGAATCGGCACTTGCAACAACCAGTTAGCGATGATGCAGGTCGCGGCTCCATGGTCATCGAGGTCAAAGGCAGGACGAGAGAGCGCTTCCAAATCGATGTTCACCTCAAGGTGTTAGAACGTCAACTGTCATTTTTTTCTATATAAATGCAGTTCTTTTAACAATAAAGATTCTAGCTTGTGCCAACAAAAGGCCTTCCGCCATAAAATTCATAAGAAAAAATATGGGAGCACTCAAAACCCATATACTCGTTCGCTCCAGAAGAAAACACGTAGATACTTAAATAACAATATGTTATTTAAATATGCTTATATATATATACATTAAAAATAATTTAAATTCCCATATCTATATAGAAAATTAATTAAAAATAATTTATATTTACATTATTATATACATATACACAACTGTGTAAAAATAAATTAAAAATAATTTTACATTTCTATATTTATGTATACATAAAAACCAATATGGCAGGTGGAGTGAATTCGACAAAATGAGCAAAGATGAGGGAGGTGGAGACCTGCCGACTAATTAACCACTGAGAATCATTGGAAAAGAGAGGGGAATGTTAATACAATGTGATTGATTGGAGGGAGGTCAGTCGTCTGATGAACGTAGTGCTGTGGGAAACCTCCAAAAATGAAAGCTTTAAAAAATTATTTTAAAAAATAATTCTAATTATATATTTTTAATTTTTTTATATTATTAAAACATTTTTGGGATTTTTGACGAATTTTGGATTTAAGGTCAAAGGGTTAAGGCCAAAGGTCAAGGTCACATTGATAAAATATGGCGGTAGTAGTTAGTAATGCAAAATGCTCGCAGACTTATGAATTTATTCAATTTTTACCATTTTTCTCAAGTTTTTGTTTTCAAGGTCATCCAAGGTTACAGTTATGGGATCAATGTCACCTGGGTTCAACATGGCGGTTGGGGGACGTCATAACATGGTGGTTGGTCGGTTCCAGTCTCTCGTACCCTCAAAGAACGAACATAAACAAATGCAATTTTGTAATTTCTTAAAATACATTTTTTAATAAGTTTTTATAAATATTTAGGAATTTTTTAAAAATGTTTTGGGTTCAAGGTCAAATGTCATTGAGGTAAAGGTCAAAAGGTTATTAGGGTCAAGGTCAAAGTCACCTACATCAAACATTATGGTTAAAATAGCTGGCAGAACCAAGATGGCNCGCCATCATCGTCTTCAACACTATAACTGTCTTCATGTTCATTTCAATCAATACCCTTTTCAAGGTCATCTTCACGTCCTGTTTTGTATTCTATATTAAATTTGCTTTTCTTTGTAGCTGGAGTTGTATGCTCATCAGTATTTAGAGCAGACGACAGTTTATTTTTAAGTTCGTAGACTTCATCCGAATTTCTTGCAAGTGTACATCCCACACAAACCGACTCTACTGCACTCATTCCGTCTTTAGCATTAACTGTCTCATCATAATCACCTGTCGAATCGGTACCCATCGATGCAGCAAGAGGTATTGCCGGCAACACTTGCTGACTCCCAGTAGACGAATCTTTGCAGATCACGGCATGTTCTTTCAATGTATCGCCTTGCACAAACTGAATGGGACTAACGTCATAATGCTTCATCGCGCGAAAAGAACTCTTCATACAGGCCGTTCTCTCATGCCGACGAGCGTTTTGACCAGTGAAAACTCGATCGCAGAATCGGCACTTGCAACAACCAGTTAGCGATGATGCAGGTCACGGCTCCATGGTCATCGAGGTCAAAGGCAGGACGAGAGAGCGCTTCCAAATCGATGTTCACCTCACGGTGTTAGAACGTCAACTGTCATTTTTTTTTATATAAATGCAGTTATTTTAACAATAAAGAGTCTAGCTTGTGCCAACAAAAGGCCTTCCGCCATAAAATTCATAAGAAAAAAATATGGGAGCACTCAAAACCCATATACTCGTTCGCTCCAGAAGAAAACACGTAGATACTTAAATAACAATATGTTATTTAAATATGCTTATATATATATACATTAAAAATAATTTAAATTCCCATATCTATATAGAAAATTAATTAAAAATAATTTATATTTACATTATTATATACATATACACAACTGTGTAAAAATAAATTAAAAATAATTTTACATTTCTATATTTATGTATACATAAAAACCAATATGGCAGGTGGAGTGAATTCGACAAAATGAGCAAAGATGAGGGAGGTGGAGACCTGCCGACTAATTAACCACTGAGAATCATTGGAAAAGGGAGGGGAATGTTAATACAATGTGATTGATTGGAGGGAGGTCAGTCGTCTGATGAACGTAGTGCTGTGGGAAACCTCCAAAAATGAAAGCTTTAAAAAATTATTTTAAAAAATAATTCTAATTATATATTTTTAATTTTTTTATATTATTAAAACATTTTTGGGATTTTTGACGAATTCTGGATTTAAGGTCAAAGGGTTAAGGCCAAAGGTCAAGGTCACATTGATAAAATATGGCGGTAGTAGTTAGTAATGCAATATGCTCGCAGACTTATGAATTTATTCCATTTTTACCATTTTTCTCAAGTTTTTGTTTTCAAGGTCATCCAAGGTTACAGTTATGGGATCAATGTCATCTGGGTTCAACATGGCGGTTGGGGGACGTCATGACATGGTGGTTGGTCGGTTCCAGTCTCTCGTACCCTCAAAGAACGAACATAAACAAATGCAATTTTGTAATTTCTTAAATACAATTTTTAATAAGTTTTTATAAATATTTAGGAATTTTTAAAAAATGTTTTGGGTTCAGGGTCAAATGTCATTGAGGTAAAGGTCAAAGGTTATTAGGGTCAAGGTCAAAGTCACCTACATCAAACATTATGGTTAAAATAGCTGGCAGAACCAAGATGGCTGACGGTCGACTACGGCTCCAATCCCGGATCTCGTGTATCGATTTGGCATACCCTATGTCTATAAAACCAATATGGCCACCACTGTTCTGCTCTCGAGAAGCGAGCCTCCCAAATCCTTCCGATGGATCGAAAAGCGTCTTTTTGGGGGTTGTTTTTGCAATTGGCGCGATTGGTGCTTTTTTTTAACGAAAACACGGGATATCTTGAGGAGGGGGGGGGATGAAATTTTAAAGGAAAAAAGGGAAATTGTGAGGGGAAATGGCCGCCAGGGGACCGGAATGACAAGCATGAACAGCTCCGAGCTCCGATCCCGATTTGCTCAACTCCCATTTTTCATTCTACGCATAGAGGGCTATAAAAATATTTTCCAAGGCAATTTGTTAAACTGTGTACCTAAGCTTGGAAATATGAACAATTATTTTTTTCCGGCACAAGCCAATGTCCCCTGGAATAGGGCCCGTACAACCCAGGAATCTCTACTGTACAACACAACTCAGAAGAAACTTAAAACGACTTGTTCCTCGCAGAAATATTCAATAATAACCACCACGAAGAGAATCGGACGGAAAAGACCCGAAACTGACCACTAAATTTGTGCATTCGATGCCCAGAAGAGTATACGCCATTATAAAGGCACAGTAACTACAAAAAAACATTAGATTTGTTTTTAATTTACCTGCAGTAAAGTTCCGAAACGTATGCTCAGAATTTTCGTTTCTCCATATTCATTCCACATTATTCACAGAATTATTATTATTATTTTTTATTGTATACGTTCACCATGTGTTTGATAAGCATCACCAGAGAAGTACAGCGGGAAGTATACTCAACAAAAATGTATAAACACCTCCTTCGGATACTGTTTGTTTAAATATGTTACCCACAAATTAAATAGGCCACATTTCTAAGGCAACTAGCGCGTAACGACTATTTAATAATTATAAAACTGAAAAAAATTTGCAAGTCTAATTATCGACATTCGAAATTACATCAACGGCAAAGAGTGGCATGTTTTTGGTTAGTACTGCAGGGTGGTGAAAATAGCCAATGAACT